>CM018692.1:32597569-32908195 GCA_009363875.1 Mikania micrantha
ATCCATCCTAGTAAATTATGCTACTAAGTTATATGTGTACAAAGTGTGTTGGATCCAATTTACATAAGTGCAAAACCAAGTCCCACCATTTTTACTAATTGAATTGAACAAGTAAGTTGAACCCGCGCGTTGCAGCGGGTTTTAGGCGTATTTAAGTAACAATCTCATTTTTATTGATAACCAAACTAAAACTAAAATTGTACAGGTTTAAGCCGGTAATATAAAGTTTTAGCAGTCGTTTTGGGTCCTCAAAGTATTAGAAAAAGAGTTGAATGTTATCACCTATCCAATACAAAGTCTACTAACCTGGAATTGTCGTTGACATGATCTTTTTAGTAGAAAGAAGGGATCTAGCTAATATTGCAACAGTTTAAGCATTGACAAAGCAACTGTTATATTCCTTTGATACTTTAAGCCTTTTTTTTGTTTTCATCGTATAACAATGAGCTAAGAGCAAGAACACCATCAATTATATCTTAATGATCACTTGTTAATTTGGTACCTTTATTTTTACCACATAACTTGCATACTAATCTTTGTTTATCATCATCCTTGTCCAAAGCTTATAAAGACCCCAATCTTTGACTTTAAATAATGACGTCTCACATGTAAACTTTCTGGCCTACAAATAAACTGTGAAATTAGGTTCAACAGATAAAACATATATAAGGAACAAATCATTGCGCGAGTTATAAATGTAAGAGAAAGAACACGTGAATGTGTGATGTGGAAGCAAAATTTGACCTAAATTTGAGTTGAGTTAGTAAGGTGACGTGTTTAGCTTTCTTAGGGATGATTAAAATCCCTCCTGACTGTAAAATACACACAATCAACCCAACTAAAACCAAAACTTAGTTTCAAAAAACCACAAAGTTAGGTTCAATAAGGAAACCACCTTTCATGCAATTGCATTCAATTACAAAATACAACACACCAAATACCTCCTTAGATTTTAAACATGAGGCATATGTTACACCTTAATCACATAATCAAGTAGCTTTCCAACTTTCAAATAAAAACTCCCTTCTTTTACAAAAAATCAACCTTGCACTCATGTATTAAAGAAAAGACGTTGATAAACCAATTCAAAGCAAAGGGATGAACCTGAATCTGACACACACATAAAGAAAAGCAAAAAATAGTCATGTAACCTAATTGACATGAATAGAAATTAATTTTGTTTTTGTCAATGCAGCAAAATAACTTTAAATTTGTATTTAGACTTCAAAGTTTGGTAAATTATATTAGGTTTTTATAGCACCAGAAGTTGTTGTGTTGGATGAGAGTAATTGTGAAGTTGCTCGTATATTTGGTATAGTGAGTCTATGGTGGTGTTTTGATTTTTCTAGGAATCTTTCATCAACATTGTGTTAATGTTGTGGTTAGGGTTTGGTACAGAGCTGCTGGAATTGTGATTGATCAAATAAGAAAGCTTTTATCTCTTGATAATTGATTTTGTGAATTAAGCTGATGTTTGGGTTTAGATAGAAGTCTGTTGTTGAAGTAAACTGTAGTTTACATGTCATAGAAAACAAAGTGATATGTGTGTCAGATTTGATGGTTGACTATATATATATATATATATATATATATATATTTTGGTTGTTGATAACCTTGATATTTAGTTACATTCATTAAGGTCAGTGCTACCAAAAACATGACATGACTTGTCAATCAAACAAAGAAGCTATTTCTTTCCACAGGATTGGCATGATAAATTGACCACCTGTTAAAACCATGAGAGATTGTACAATAAGTTAATGACTTGGTATAATCTATAGCCTCTATCTTGCTTATATAAAATGTTAAAGAAAAATAGGCAGAATGTTACTAAATTTATTGCTAAAGATTGTTATGAACGTCATTAGTGAACAGTATTTTCTGAAAGCGATGATGACGAAGGGGATCCTTTATGTGGAAAAGGCCCTAGAGGAAGGTCAAACACAAAGAAAACCTAACACCTTTAGTCCTTTCAGAACCACCAGAGTTTAGTTGAGTCAGTTTTAGAAGGAGCAATAACCACTTGTACCTTACGCACAAAAAACTGTTCAAAGTGAACAGTATTTTCTCCTCAGAACAAAATTTTGCTTTTTAATACTAGGGTTATACCTGCGCTTCGCGACGGTAATCGGACCAATTGATAATAAACTTCAGACATAAATGTTTACTGTTGTAAAAATGACTGTTGTAAAAATGAACATTGGACACGTAAAAACGAATCTATTTAAATCCTATAATTATAATATTAAACGTGAAAGATCGCAATTAATTGGACGGGTCAATATTTAATAAATGTTAACTTAAATTGAAACATAGACGTCAAGCCGAAAAGGTAATTTAAGAAAACAAAATGTTAATAAAAAACATTATTATGTTAACCCAGTTTTAGCCATTGAATGAAGATATAAAAAACGCATTACAATGTTATATTAGTAAAAGAAATATTAGAAAAATGACAATCAAAGAACTTCAAGAAACAATGAAAAAATCAAACATCAAGTATTTAATAAAATAGTAAAAGAAAAAAATAGAAGATCGATCTAAATTGAAACTAATTTTAAAATAATGTGTGGATATCACAAAAGACACGTAGACGTGTAAGAAAATATTAACTAACTTGAAAGACAGGAAAAAACAATAACGGCCGTCGTTTTTGACTTTGCTTCATATGTGAGTTAATTTTTATTATTTAACAAAGTTATGAAGGACCAATCAGAAATTAGCACTGTAGCAGCAACTTCTAAATGTATATATAGTATAATATAATTTATGTTTAGAGACTCATTCGAGTATTGTGTCTATGCCAATGAAAATATTCATTTATGTGATGATAATGGTCATGTGAAGACTTTAGGTAACAAATATAACCCAAGTGTAAATGAGGGTGAATGCGAATAACATTAATCAATATCTATCCATTTGCCTCAAAATCCATGAGCTAATGGTATATATATAGTTCATGTGGGTCTTACATTTTGTAATTTGAAAGTGTAATCGCGTTAAAATTGTAACAAACAAAGGTTCATGAAATTCTTTAGATAATTTTATGTTGGATTTAATTAAAATTAAATCTTTGATTAAAACATTATTATTAAACTTTTTATAATAGTTTTAACATAAATTAAATACATCTATGTGTGTGTATGTGTATAATTTTAATAACATTTAAGTATATATAAATTAACAAAACAAGTTAATTTTAAAATTTTAATAAGATTTATTAAATCTATAAAGTTTTACAAAAGAGTATATATACTATATAATAAATAAAAATAAAAGAGGACACATATTATTCTAGACTATCATCACAATAATTTTCCCGATTATCTCGCATATTTAATGCATCATATATTAAATAATGATATTAAATATTAAATACATATTTATACATTTTTAAATTAAATATATTTTTTAAGACATTAAAATATATTAATATTAAAAAATACATTTTTTTTAAAAAACAAAATTATTATAAAATAGGAAATATTAAAAATAGTTTACATAAAAATGTTTAAAAAACAAACTTTGAAAAAATCAATATTTAAAGAAATAATATCATTATTTTATTACTTAAAGTAGTAAGTCATTCAAAATTTTTAATCATATTTATATTAAAAAATCTTATTATATTATATAGATTTTCATTTATAACTATTTGTCATTTTTGCATTTAACCCGTGTAATACACGGGATATTAACCTAGTTACTTAATATAAATACATAAAAATTTTAGAAGTTTTCCGCATAAAATGTTAAGTTCAAAATTAGAGGGATTCTAAATGAAACTTATGAAACCCAAACTCCGTTCCTAAACTTTACCAACCAAGCTTAAAAAAATGAAAGTGCAAGGACCAAAAGTGTCAAAAATATATAACCTCTTTCCCCTCAGATTGAAACCATTTTCAAGACATGGTGAAATTAGGTTCTATTCAAAAACAGTACACGAAAGTTTCTTAGTTCAAAGCAAGTTCGGTTATGCATTGAGAATTTACTTTCGAATTCAAACCGAATTCAAACCTGTAACCTATTTTATTGATTAACATAATTAAACATATTGAAAACCATTTTGAAACAGTCTGCGAACAATGCCCCATAATTACCGGATAAACAATGACAATAACCAAACTAAACACACAACAAGATGTCGACAACTCTATGAAGGAAAGGATATTGAAAGCTCTATACGAAATTCTCTAAGTTATTGAATCAATCTTAAAGAGCTTTGGGTTATTTTTGGAACTAATATTGTCAATTCAACATGATAACAGGTCAAATTTATATACAATGTGTTTGGCTTCGACATTGGAAAAAAGCCGTATGATTAATGTCACTCACATGCACGAAATCAAACGACGGAAAAAGACCCCCTAGCCATATAACAAAAAATAATCTTTCGACAGGAAAAATTAACACCGCTGGCGGAAAAATCCCACTGACCATATAAAAGCTTCGTCTATGCTCCCAATACACCCTTCTTTATTGGAATTTTTTAATAACTAAGCATGATTTCAAGCTCGAACTTCACATGTCAAGTTTGAAAGCATTTGAAAACACAATTGAGCTTATTATTTAGGTAAATGCTAATTAATATATTAAACATTAGCTTATAAACATGTGTATTATATGGATTAAATAAATAAATAGTTAAATCAAAATTTATAATCATTAAGTTAAAAAAATATAATAATTATGTATAATTATATTTATTTAAATATTTAAAAATATATTCTAATAATATCATTGTTATTTGATAAGATATATAAGTGAGAAATAAGAAGAAACAAGAAGAAACAAGATAATGATATGTATATTCTCATTTCATATGAGAAAGAGACGTTAAAACAAAATTGAGGAGATATCACAAAGCAGTTGTGTTCTTTTCAGGAATTTTTTTATAACATTAAATATATTTACGTAATAATACTTGTAATATATGTGTGTAATAATGATATTAAAGTGGGTTATGAATGATTCCATACCCTTTATGGATCATGAATAAAATAACTCACTCTCCGTCGAAATGATTTCAAATCTTTTTCTTAATATTATTATTACACATGTACAATACTTTTTTTATTTAATATCTAAATTAAATGCTGATAAATTTACACATACACATAAAATAATATATTATTATACATGTGGAACTTTTATAATTGAAAAAAAAAAGAAGCCAAAGTTTTGAATTAATTTTGGCGGAGTTATATAGGTTATAAGTCTAACAGTATAATTTGAACCGATCATATATACATATATATGTATGTATGTATGTATGTATGTATGTATGTATGTATGTATGTATGTATGTATGTATGTATGTATGTATGTATGTATGTATGTATGTATGTATGTATGTATGTATATAACTCAAAGTGTACAAAATATGTGCGAAATTATTATTAAAATGTTAGTATTCTTGCTTGATAATATCAAGCATCATTCGTAGTTTTTGCACACAATTACCTACTGTTTTTGTACTAATCCAAATAACTCTGCCAAAATCAGTCCAAATCTTAGTTTTTTTTAAATCATTGCAACACATGTAGAACACTTTTTTCTATTATGTGTATATGTAAATTCATCACAATTTAATAGTTAACATTGTTGTCAGTTTTTTTGTTATAATGTTGTAACTGTTTAGACCCAAAAATTTACAACGATGTTAACTCTTAAACTGTGATAACTTTACACATACACATAATAGAAGAAAGTGTTCTACATTTGTTACAATGATGTTAAAAAAAATCTTAGATTTAGCTTGATCTTGGTGGAATTACTTGGGTTAGTACAAAAACATTGTGTAATATTTTATTCCCAATCATATATATGTATGTATGTATGTATGTATGTATGTATGTATGTATGTATTGAACACCCTAAGAATCCATGCAATATATTTTTGAACATGCATTCGAAACGAAAGGATTAAATTTTGAACTTTAGTGTACGGAAAGGGAAAATATGCGCTTAGGCGAATATTGAAATAAGTCTAAAAAGTAGTCAGCCGAGTACTTGGGCGAGTACTCTAGTTGAGTACTTTGGGTTCGAATACTTGTGTAGCCATGCTTGGGGTCATGTGACTAGTATAAATAGAGATGTCTTAGGAATGATGAGGCTTTTTGGCATGTGGTAAAGAGCACCAGAGCGCATCAACATCACGTGTAAGCCTAGAAGTCTATAAACCTTGGAATAGTATCAAACCGATCAACTTGTAAACCATTAATGTGTATTCGGGCTCATGGAGTATTGATATACGTAAAATTATACATATTATTTGACGAAATTTCCTCCGGTTTTCATGTAAACGACAAGCAAACTCATTTGGAAAGAATCCTAATTATTGTTTTTGTGAATTTACAGGATAATAAACCTTGCTCGGAATAAAATCAAGCCTAAAGGGAACTTCAACAATTTCTAAGCAAATCCTCATATGTGCATTATCGTGTGATCCTTGCACTTGCAGTGTGAAAACAATATCGAGCCAGCACAGGCAGTGCCAAGCCCATGCATGACAGTGCTGACACGCACACGACATTGCGTGAACCAAGCACGACCGTGCGGCCAGGGATTTCCGGACCACCAAAGATAGTGCCAGGCAAAAGCAAGGCAGTGCTGACCTATGCACGATCGTACATGAACCTTGCATGACCGTGCTATTAGTCGGTGCCCAGCCATGGCCAGGAAGTGACGGGCTAAGGGAAGGTAGTGTCGCCCATTTTGACTTGTGCACGACCTTGCGACCTTTTGGCACGACCGCGCCTGAATCCTCTAGTCGATTTTCAATACTTAGCTAAAAATGGGAACACTGACAACGGCCACATGCAAAAAGTGAAGCAATGTAGTACCTTGCACGATCGTGCGCCATAGGTGCATGACTGTGCTTTTCAGGCATTCCAAGGTTGAACTTCTTATATATTGTGCTTTCTCTTTCATTTGAACGGGTTGGACTTCTTAGAGCAAAAAGAGCCTCTGATCAGCTTATTCCAGGAATTCCAAATATGGTTTTAAAGACTTTGAAGATTCAAGAAGCCTCCAACAACAATCCTTCCTTGATTGCTTTTGGTTTGAATTAATCATTTCCATTATGATTCTTATCAACTTTAAAAACTTCATTGTTGTTTTTGTAAGCCTTATGGGCTAATCACTTTGTTGTCTAGATTATGATGATACTTATGTTCTTGTGATGATGATGATTATATGAATTGGCTGAAATGGTTTATGTCAACATTAATGATGAAGTCATGATTGTATTTCAATGATTTTGTAGGCTTGTGTAAATTGATTATTGCTTAGAATGGTAAATGTTTAATCATAAATGTTGGAAATCTATCATCAAAGCATTTGTTTATGATTTTATGAACTTGCTTGTAAGATTATGCCATGATGTTAGGAATGATAACTGGTTTCTTGAATGATAAGAAATTTGCACAAGCCTACTTTCTTTCACTAGAGTTTGGAAAAACTATGGTGATGTTATGATTTGTTGAATATGATTAACATGTAAGTTAGGAAATTATGGACAAAACGACCTCATTTTCATGATTATGTTCATTAATTGTGAATTGAAAGTAATTGTAATATTGTTGACTTTATGCAATTTAGGGTGATTAGTATGTATTAGTCATATTAGTTTCCTTAAGTTGTAGAATTAGGATTCTTGACGGATGAATAATTATTGGATAAATCTTGATATAGACTTTGATTTTGGACTTTATAAAATAATCTAAGGTGATTAGAATGTGTTTATCATTTTAATTTTCCAAAGATTATAAGATTAGATATCTTTGACCGTAATTTAGTCAACATTTGGTTTATCAATTCATATTAATCTCATCATTGAACTAAGTGGATTCATAATCTAGGCAATTTTCTTTGACTTTAGATCATTTTAAAAGTAGTGAGTTAATTGTTATTTTAAACATTTCAAACCCAAATTTGTCTTTTTTTTGGCTAAACATTGACCGATGTTTAGTATCAAGAGCCATTGTGTCTACGGATTGATATATGATTCTCGCCATAAGCTATATTGCTATACAATAGGTACACTTGCCTATTATGTGTGATTTAGTTCTTAGTAAAAACCATTTTAAAACTAAAATTTGTATGAAAAATCTGTCTTATTAAATATATAGTTTCACGCACATCAAGTATCTAAAACTGGTGAAGCTTCTAAGAGCCTCCTTACAAACTTAACCAACGAGAACGTACTCCAGGTTCTAGATTATTATGAATAGAGGTTTGAGGCAAATAGTAAAACCGGAAACTTAATCCCAAGGAAAACATGTTAACTAAGTAACGGATGTTTTAGGATTTGGTCAAAGAAATGGTTATAATAAGAAGAAACGAGAATGATGTTTATGATTGTCGAGTACTAATGCTTATCGAGAAATTGAGCTCTTCGAGTAGTTTAGGTTAGTCAAGTTCAAAGGGTTGTTTGTGTACTTCTGATATTTCCAAGATCTAATAACGAAGAGTAACCTAATAAGATGATGATTGTAGGTTTGTAAACTTTACAAGGATACCTCAGCCTCAGAGAGAAGGAAAGGCTTTATATCAGGTGATTTCTAAGTGCCCTTTTTAATTGATTTTTTATTATATTATTTTTACAACAGTTTTGGCTGAAATACATGCTACATGACTAATATGGATGATATGATGATAAAGTGGTGATGATGCATGTGTATGAATGATATGGCAAATGCGTGCCGATTAAATGACGTTGAATGTGTATGAAAGATATGGACGATATGGAAAACGCATGCTAATATGATGACCATGTACGTATATGAATGACCATGTATGTATATGAATGGTACAAAGGATATTACGAATGCATGATGATACGAAAACAATGTATGTGTATGGATGATGTGATAAATTGTAGGATCAGATGTTCTCATTTGATCAATATTAGGTTATAGCAGCGGAATTCAACGATGAATTAGCTCAAAATTAGCAAGAACAAAGTTAATCTAATAGAACAGTAAAGTACAAGTTGTTATAGAAAGAGAATTCTGCAAAAGGAATAATTCATTCAATTTGCACTAACTTCGTTACAGATACAATATGTCAACTGCCCTTATATAGAAGCAGTGACGTCTGATGATGTCACATGATGTTGACACCTAACAGACAAAAGATAACTACTGAAATAACAAAACTACTGAGAATGTTTACAACATCTGAAAACATCCTCTTACAACGACTGAAGAACTAAAACTACTGAAATTAAAACTACAACATCTGATGAGTAAAACACTCATCAGACTTTTACAAATACTGAAAGAAAACTACTGAAGACTAAACTAACACCACAATATCTGAAGACTTACACTTCAGCTGTTGTGGATAACTTCAGATCTTGTAACATCTGTAAAATGCATATCAGCTGTTGTGTTCTTCTTCAGTTGTTGTGAGTGTTGTGAGACTTAGAGATATTTCTGATCAGGCTCATTGGTTCTTTTGGTCCAACAAACTCCCCCTGAACCAATGCAGCCAAAACCTCTAATTATTAGTTGTCCCACTTATTGTTGATTTTCCAGGCAGAAAGATGTGTCTTTTTCCTTAGAGATCAGCTTCTAAGATGACCAATTAAGTGTAGGCCTGGATGACAGCAGCTTCAGAAGATCTAACAGTTGAAGGATGAGATAGAACTCCAATTGGGGAATGGACTAAGAGTTGTTGCCTCTCTCATTGAAGCTACTGCCCATGCACGAGTCTAAAAGATTCTCTGACATAGGCTTCCAGAAGGACTACTTGATCTTCAATGGTTAGTAGCTCTGGCTCACCTTCAAAGAAGAACTCAGGTCCATAGTATTCAGAAAGGTACCTGCTAGTAGACCCATTGTGCAATTCAATCCTTGTGATTTCTCTGTATACAAATTCATCTGGATGTTTTCCTTCCAGGAACAATTGTAGCTCATTCTTCTTTAACCCTTCCATTCTATTGTATACCAGCCCCTTCTTGATCATTTTGTTTTCCAATAGCTTGGAAACTGGCAGTTTAGCATTGTAAACCTTCTTAAAATCTTCAATGATTTCCCAAGGGTCCATCACAAACCCAGCCATAATGTCAGCACTTATCACCTTTTTGATTCTTCCTCTGTAGGCTTGTGGAATGTTTCTTTTGTGTATCCTGTGTTGTACCCTTGGGTCAGGCCATACCCGGATTACTTCTTTCTTGTACTGGAAGGTATGCTTAGTGCAAATAACCTTTGTGCTTCCTTCCTCATAGCTGTTAGCGAGGAAGTCTGAGGGTAGTCTTTGTCTACCAATCTCAGAATTTTGTCATCATATAGTCTCTGACTTTCCTCTTCTTCTATCTTCACTTTTACAGCTTGCATCTGAGATTCAGGAGTCATTACAGGGACAATGAAAGACTCAGGCTTTTTCAGTTTTAGAACAGTTGACAGTGGTTGCCTATCTTCATCATCTTCCTCCTGAATCATCAGCTTTCTCCTCTTCTTGAGAGGTGCATCAATTGTTTTGACAGGTTTTGATTTTGGGATGGAAGTGGCTGATTTTGGAGCAGGTTTATGAAAATTAAGCATGCTGGAAGTGAGTTCCTGTTGAGATTTTTTAAGCAGCTCCTTCTTTTTCTTCAGGCCCACCACATCCATTGCTTCAACTATCAGTTCTTTGTTAAGAGTCTCAGAGCTGCAGATCTTTGTTGTAACTTTGATAAGATTATTCCTATCCCAAGCCCTGATCTCAGCAACTGATCTCCCTAAGAATTTGGCTACAAACCTAGCCATGACATGAAGTCTCTCACTTTCTTCCTTGTCATATTGCTTCCAAATGTTGTCTATGTGATTTATTTCCAATTCCCTGATCTTCTTATTCAGATCTTCAGGTTCAGCATCCTCCTTGAAAAGTTGGCTTATGATTTCATCCATGGCTTGAAAATGAACTTGATCAACCTGTTGTACTAGCTTCTGAAGCTCAGACATTTCAGGCTCTATCACATCAGCAACCTTTTCAACTATAATCTTTTCAGCTTTTTCACTTGCAATCTCTTTCTCTACACCTTTTTCAACTACATCAGCCTTGGAAGATTTCTTCTGCCTTTTGTAGGTAAATTTCAGAGGAGAGGCAGGCTTTTCAAAGTCTATAGCTTCAACTTGTATACCCACTTCCTGTACATCACCAGAATCTTTCCTTTTTGTCTCTATGACAAAACTAGACTCCCCCTTTTTGGCTGCAGTGGGTGTAGGAGGTTTAAGGCTAGAAAGAATTGTTTGAACTGCACCATCTATCATTGTTTGGATTTGTGTTTGTGAGGGAAGTAGCTTGTCAAGAGATTGGGAAATAAGGGTTTGGAGGATGGGAGTGATGAGAGGAAGAGCAGAAATGAAAGCAGCAACAAATGCTTCTGGGGGGTTTGAACCCAGAGGATTTGTGCCTGAAGCAGAGGCAGGTGGCTGTTGTTGTTTTTGTGTGGAGGATGAAGTGTTTTGGGGACCTCCAGAAGTTGAAGGTGCCATCTGTGGGTTAGAAAGGGCAGATGGACTTTTATCCTTGGACATTTTGGTGAGCAGCTCATTGAGTCTGCAGACCTCAGCCTCAAGGAATTTGTTCCTTGATAGAACATTTGATAACAATGTTTGGTCATCATCAGCCTTGGCTGAATCATCTGATCTCCTGAGAGTATCAGGATTAACCTGAGTTGAGTGTGGCTCAACATGTTCAGGTGCCCCTTTTTCTTGGTACTGGGGACTTCCAACCTCAGGGATAAACCCTTCATCAGTTGTTGCCTCTGGCAGGGTCTTAGATATGGTACTACTATCAATCACTCCAAATGATGGAGGTGATGAAGTAGCAGCCCTGGCAGATGTCAGAATCTCTCTGTCCACACTAGGAGATCTGATATGGTAGTCAGAATCCTGTGGGTTATCAGAAACACTTTGATCCTCCCCCTCAATGTTGGAGCTAATCCCAGTTTTAATAGGTGTCTGGGTGGGGATAGGAGTGTTTAACTAATCCAGGATTTGTTCAATTACAAAAGTTGGGCTTTGTTGGGTGGTTTCAGTAGGAATAGGCTGTGAAGCAGAGTGCACCCGGGGAGATTGGTGCTGTTCAATAGAAGCCTTTTCAAATGAAAGAGGCTCTAGAAGTGTGTCTACCCCTTCCATGGTTGCACCAAGTTCCTGTTGAGAGGAATCCTGGGCGGTTTCAGCTGGTGGAGTCTGAAGTACCACTGGCTGACTACTTCCAGTGGCCATATCACGCCTTGGTGAGGCATGGGCAGACTCAGGGGACTCATTTCCCTGAGCAGCCTTTTTGGGCTTTTTGGAATGTGGTTTGGTGGGGACTTTGGATTTTGATTTGGAAGTGGAGACTGTGGGTTCCCTATGCTTGGGTTTTAGCTTTCGGGCAGCCTCTTTGAGGTTGAGGTTAGTGTTGTGTCGGGAATATACCTCCAGTAGAACTGCTGGAGCAGAGATCCCCTGACCAACAAGGCCATTTTGCTTTAACTGTTTTTCTATGATGGCCATGATAAAACGTGGGTAAAGAAGCCATCTAGAAGAAACAGGTTTAGCAGCATGTTCAGTTAATTCTGAAAATAAAATTTGCGAAAAATTTAGTTTTTGTGATTCTAGGATAGAGAATAATACCTGCTGCCACTTTGATGACATCTGGTCCCATGAGGATGATTTTGGAGCCAAGCAGATGTTGATCATGTGAAAGATAAGACGCTCAGGATCATTGAAATGCTTCTTGTACAGAGTTGAGTCACTCAAGTCACCCTGGTATTCGTGACTTGTGAAACAGAGGTCAGTTAGGTTCTTTGGGAATTGAGTGACTAAGTTTGCATCATCAAGTTGAAGAACCTCCCTCAGTTCGGCTGGACTGATGTGCACATTGTGTCCATTTACTGTTGAGCGAAGGGAGATAACACCAGTGCCGATGTTAATGAGCTCGACATTCATCCAGAATTGATGAATAGATTCAACATGAATTGTTGGATTTAGAAGAAACGCGGTTTGAAATTGAGATGCATTCATGAGATCAACAGCTTCATCAAACTTGGACCAGAAGGATGATTTGGTGAGATATGCGACTGAGTTATGACGAGGTTTAAGGTTCATTGTCGCCATGGAAGGAGAGACTTGAGAGGGAAGATAGGTTTTTGAAAAAGATTGAAAGTTCTGATGAAGTGGTAATGAAACAACTGAAGAGGGTTTGGATTAAATAGATATTGGAAGTTGTTCTTCAGATGTTATAAAGAGAAAACAGCAGTGGTTGAAACAGCTGAAGAGTAAAGTTACTCATCAGGTGTTGTTGACAATTTTTGTTCATCAGCTGTTTTCATCAATTGCTCATCAGACGTTGTGAATCATCAGATTTTCTCATCAGATTTTGTGAAAAATTTGTCATCAGAACTTGTGAACAAAAGTTGTTCATCAGACTTTGTGAAATATTTTTGACCTTCAGTACTTTGTCAACCAAAACCCATCAGTACTTTTAACTGATAATATTGGTAAAGGTCAGATGTTTCCTTGAATCAGTACTTCTGATACTTATCAGTACTTACTGAAAATATCAGGAGTTGCAAGGTGATAGAAAATAAATATTTTTGTATTTTTGAAAATTTTATCTGGTGGATGGAATTTTATTAGTGTGAAAACCAATTTATTCAAGTTGCAGCATACCAAGCCTTAGAACTAAAATTTGAAAAGTTGAATTGTCTAAAGGCTTAGTAAAAATATCTGCAAGTTCATCAGCACTAGGAACAAACTTTGGATCAATCAGATCCTTTTCAAAACAATCCCTTATAAAATGATGTCTGATTTCAATGTGTTTGGTCCTAGAGTGCTGAACTGGATTCTTGACAATACAAAGAGCTGAGGCACTATCCATTAACAATGGTGTCTTAGACTCTTTGATGCCATAATCCAAAAGTTGAGTCTGAAGCCAGAGAATTTGTGAAGTACAGCTTGCAGCAGCAATGTACTCGGCTTCAGCTGTGGAGGTAGCCACAGATGTTTGTTTCTTACTCTGCCAAGAAACCAAACAGTTTCCTAGAAACTAACAACCACCAGAAGTTGATTTTCTGGTAAGTTTGCATCCTGCATAGTCACTATCAGAGAAAGCAACAAGCTTGCAGGAATGCCCAGTGGAATACCAAATTCCCAGTGATTGAGTGCCCTGCAAGTATCTGAAAATTCTTTTAACAGCAATCAAATGAGATTCTTTAGGTGCAGCCTGAAATCTAGCACAAACACATGTAGCAAACATAATGTTTGGTCTAGATGCTGTGAGATACATCAAGGAACCAATCATACATCTATAAAGTGTTTCATCAACTGATTTACCTTTCAAATCTGCATCAAGTTGTGTGGTGCTGCTCATGGGGTTAGAACATTGTTTACAGTTTTGCAAATCAAATTTCTTTAACAGCTCTTTTGTGTATTTGGATTGATGAATGAAAATTCCATCAGGATTTTGTTTGATTTGAAGACCCTAGAAAAATTGTAATTCCCCCATGGCACTCATTTCAAAATTCTTGGTCATTAACTCAGTAAAATCAGCACACAACTTTGGATCAGATGAAGCAAAAATTATGTCATCAACATAAATTTGAACAAGGAGCTTATGCTGTCCTACGTTCTTTATGAACAAAGTTTTATCAATGGAGCCTCTAGTGAAATTATTTTTAAGGAGAAAAGTGGATAGAGTGTCATACCAGGCTCTAGGTGCTTGTTTCAGCCCATAAAGAGCTTTATCAAGTTTGTACACCCAATCAGAATGTTTATTGTCCTCAAAACCTGGTGGTTGACACACATACACTTCCTCTTTTATTTTACCATATAAAAAAGCACTTTTGACATCCATTTGAAAAACTTTTAGTTTGTGTAAGGCAGCATATGCTAAAAACAATCTAATTGCTTCCAGTCTGGCTACAGGGGCAAAAGTTTCATCATAATCAATACCTTCTTCCTGAGAGAACCCCTGTACAACCAGTCTGGCCTTGTTCTTAATTATTTGACCATTTTCATCAGTTTTATTCCTAAACACCCATTTAGTGCCTATTGCACACTTACCTTGGGGTAAAGGAACCAGCTCCCAGACTTGTTGTTTCTTGAACTGCAACAACTCCAACTGCATAGCCTCCACCCAGCTATTGTCTCTAAGTGCTGTGTGATAGTTCTTTGGCTCTTGTTGACTGACAAATAAAGCATAGAGACAAAAGTTTGACAATTGACTTCTTGTTGAAACACCAGCAGAAATGTCACCCAGAACTTGAGATAATGGATGATCCTTCAGTTCTTGATATGGAATAAGATCAGTGCAAGTGTTTACTGGAGGTCCAGTTGCTGCAGATGTTGATGAAGAACCCGGGAACAGTGCAGCAGGAATTTCAAATGATGTAGAAGATTCTAGAATTTCATCAGCATTGGTATTGGGAGGAACAACTGGAGCAGGAGGAGCATCAGATTTAGCAGACATTGGCAGATTATCACTAAATCTGAACAGATGAGTACTTTCATCTTCATCATCAAGACTTCCTTGTGTGGTTGCTGTAGAAGCTGTTGGTGGAACTGCTTTAAATGCATCATCTGTCACAACAATAGACTCAACTGGAGATTGATAGGATTCATGTTGCAAGATGTCTAGATTAAACATCTCAACAGGATTTTGTGGAATAGAATCTTTTGGACATTCATTGAATTTGACATGAAGAGTTTCTTCAACCATCTTTGTTCTGCAGTTGAACACTCTGTAAGCCTTGCAAGTTGAAGAATAGCCAACAAAATATCCTGCATCAACTTTGGAGTCAAACTTTTTAAGTTGATCTTTGGTATTGAGGATATAGCAAGGACACCCAAAAGCTCTGAAGAAGGAAATCAAAGGGGTCAAATTATGAAGCAGTTCATAAGGAGTTTTCAACCATCTTTGATTCACCAAAACCCTGTTGTGCACATAACAAGCAGTATTGACAGCTTCTGCCCAGAAAGTCAATGGCAAGCCAGAATCAGCCAGCATTGTTCTGGCAGCTTCAATCAAGGTTCTGTTTTTCCTTTCAACTACTCCATTTTGTTCTGGAGTTCTAGGAATGCTGTACTGCCTCTTGATTCCCTTAGCCAGATAAAACTCATCCAGAATATGATTTCTGAACTCTGTTCCATTGTCACTCCTTACACACTTGATAGGGAGAGAATATTGCTTCTCAACATACAACACAAAGTTTATAATGGACTTGGCAACCTCATCTTTTGAGTACAAGAAGAAGGTCCAGACAAACCTTGAGTAATCATCAACAATTACTAAGCAATACTTCTTCTTTGCCATACTCATGACCTTCACTGGCCCAAACAAATCCATGTGCAACATTTGCAAACAACCAGTGGATTTGGGATCACCAATTGGAGGAAAAGAAACTTTGTGTTGCTTCCCCTTCAAGCAAGCAGTGCAATTCTCATCACAACTAAAATCCTTCATTGGAAGACCTCTAACCAACCCATGTTTCACCAGTTGATTCATGTTTTTGAGATTCACATGACCTAATCTTCTGTGCCACATATTTGATTCCTTGAAAGAAGCCTTAGAGAATAAACAAGGATGACCTTTAACAGAGATTTTCTTTGACAAATCAAAGGCATAAACCTTTCCCACTCTGTTAGCCTTAAGGAGAGTGTACTCATCTAAGACTTTGCCAATCAGAGGCAACACTTCAGAAGACAGTATTCTGCAGTCTTGCTTGGTGAAAAGAGAAATGTGACCCTTATCACACATCTGACTAACACTCAGAAGATTATACTTAAGATTCTCCACATGATTCACATCATCAAACCTTATCTCACCATTTGTCACATAACCTTTCCCTATAATATAACCCTTAGCATCATTTCCAAAAGACACAAATCCCTTCCTTCCTATAAAATAGTCATTAAGAAGAGATCTGCTCCCAGTCATATGCATGGATCCTCCACTGTCAACATACCAGATGCTATTTTGGCATGCTGAAGGACCCTGCATACATCAACACACTCAGTTAGACTTTTGGACCCAAACCATTTTGGTTTTGGGTCTTGTAACATATGAGGAAATATAATTAGCATTTTCTGTTGAAGCAACACTTGAAGCATTCTTATCAGAAAGTTGAGCCTTAACTTTTGATTTTGGTTTCTTCTTTTGAAATGAAGCAACAGATACCTCTGCTAGATTAACTCTTCCTAGCAGTTGTTGCATCATTAACATCAGTTGATTATGGTTTTGAGTCAAAATTTTGATTTCATCAGACACATGAGGACTTGACTTTTGATTTTTGTGTTTTGTCAACTTAGTTTCTTTAATGGATGAAGAATCTTTCAAGTGTTGTTTCTTTGAATCTGGAACAACCCCTTTACCTTTCTTGGATTTACTTGATTCATTTCCTTGTGAGGTTTTTCCAGATTTTGAAACTACTGATGATTCTGGTACAAACTTGGAACTAAATTCATTTTTCATTTTGAGTATGTTCTTGTTTTTATGCTTTATTTTATTGAATTTAGAACCTTTTCTGTACCAGCATTCATCAGAGGAATGATTAAACAACCTACAAATTTCACAAGGCACTCTCTTGTGTTTCTCCTTGTGAGTATCGACAAGTACTGAAGACTTAGATACTGAGTTTGTCTTCTTCAGTACTTGTTTAACATCAGTCTTTGTAGACATGTTAACAACAGCTGATGTGTTGACAACCTCTGAAGAGTTATTCTTCAGCACTTGTCTATCAACACGATTTTCATCAGCAGTTGTAACATTACCAGATTTTTCTATAACTGCTGATGAGACACTCTGGCTTATCAGAAGCCGTGCATCTTTCTCTCCAGTGCCATGCTCATCTGACTCAATCAGTTTTAAATTTAATTCATTGGAAACATTTTCATCAGGATTAATTTCAATTAAAACACTATCTTGACATGTGTCACCCTGAATGACATTTGTACATCCAATAGAGTAAGAATATGTCTCAATATCCACAGTTTCAGACTCAGATTTGCATGCACTTAACTCACTTTCAGAGGATTCTTCAGCATCAGACTTTTCTGAAGATTTGGTGGATTGGTATACACTGTCCCCTTCAGACTCACAGTCAAGATTTTTTGGTGTATAATCAGCTGGAGGGGCAGTATGATTGTATCCAATACCAAACTTCACATTTGATGCTGTTTGTTTGTTTAATAACATCTCAAACCCCTTGCAAGACTCAACCCATTTTTCACACTCTATTTGGGTTGCTGCAAGTGTTTGTTTCAGATCATTGTGTTTTACAAGCATGACTTCCACCCTAGCCTTTTCATCAGACAATTGACACTTGAGTTTATAAATTTCAGACTCTTTTTCATTCAAAACTTTCTCAAATTCAGTTTTATTCTTAGTCACAACCTTTTCTAAATCCAACTTCTCATTGATTAATTCAACATTTATTTCTCTAATGGAAGCAAATGCTGAAATACATGATTCTGAACACAACTTAGCTTTTGATTCAGATGATACCTGAGATGTTGAAGAAGTTGGACCTGAGTTGTCAGTTGAATCTATAGCCATCAAAGCAAGATTCCCAAATGGATTGTCTCCACCATGTGGACCAGCTTCAGAGTATAACTGCATATTGAAATCAGATAAGTCATCAGGTAAACTACTCCAATCAGCTACTCCAGGGGTGAAGAAGCTCTGATGTTGTTGTTGTTGTTGTTGTTGAGGCTGTTGATTTGTTTGAGATTTGCTGGGGTCAGGAAGAGCAGGTGATTGAGAGGGTATTAGTGCTGGAGTGTGAGTGGATTGTGGCATATAGAAGCAAGGATATGGATAAGGCATAGGACTTTGTGGTACAAAATGAGCTGGATAAAATTGTTGTTGACCAGACCCAGAAGATTGTTGTCCTTTGTTTTGTGGGTTATTGCTAGGAAAGGTCACAAAGGGTGCAGAGGAACTAGGTCCAGTAGATTTGCACTCTCTAGCAAAATGACCAAGCCTGTGACACTTGTGGCACCTCAACTTCCCTTTGTCAAAACCAACTTTGGTTTTGCCAGATAATCCGGGAAATTTTCTTCCAGTTCTTTTGTAGAATTTTTGAGATCTTATGTTGATTAATGCCATCTGACTTAATATATCCATTTCCTCCAGATCATCATCTGGAATTCCTTTCAAATCATCCATCACAAAACACAGATTATCACCATAATTTCCTGCATTTCCATCAACTCCCACAAAAGCATGTTCAACATTGTTAGTAGAGAAATCAATATGTTCATCATAAGAACATTCAGACCCATTAAACTCGACTCTTGACCAATCAAAGCAGTATTGCCGGGAATAAAGTCATCAGTGAGCTTGCCAGATGAAGACAGCTTTCTTTTCTGTTCTACCTCTCTCTCAAATGTTAAGAGTTTCCCATGGAGTTGGGTGAGGGATAGATGTTCTAGATTTGCACTGGAGCGTAGGACAATAGTATAAGTGTCCCATCTCTCAGGCAATGATCTAAGAAACCTGTTGTTCATCTGACTATTGGTATATTCCTGTTTAACCATTTTCAACTCAGAAATCAGACAGGAGAACCGCTCAAACTGTTGAGTCAAAGACTCACCCTTCCTATGAGAGAATGTCTCATACTGTTGGGCGAGGATTTCTCTTGTGTTTGCTAAAACCTCATCGGTTCCACCGAATTGTTCTTTCAGTGCAACCCAGAGATCATGAGCAGTATCATGATGCATCAAGCCTGAATAAATCTCATTCGGCAAAGCCATGGCTAGAATACCATGAGCTTTTGCATCAATTTCAAACAATTTGATATCCTCATCTGAATACATATCCGATGGTTTCGGAATCATGATTTTAGTTTCAGGATCAGTGATCATGGGTTTATACGGACCATGCACTACAGATTTCCAACATCCTGCACTGTTAATTGATAGGTGATGTAGCATTCTACGTTGCCAAATGTTGTACTCACTCCGAACCAGCATCGGAGGCTTGGTTGCGGAGCCTGTGTTGTGCGGATCATTGTTTGGAGTTGTCATGATTTCAGATTCAATCAATATCAACAAAATTCAAATGAATTAACACAAACTTCAACCAATTGATTCAAAACAAATTGATATTGAAAAACAAATCAACAGAAGTTATCAGGAATCTTCAAACTATAACAAATTCTTACTAATCGGCTAATTCGATCAACCAGAGAACTGAATTGAGCAGTTTCAGAGATCAATTGTTTAATTGATCAATGATTAACCTGCTCTGATACCAATTGTAGGATCAGATGTTCTCATTTGATCAATATTAGGTTATAGCAGCGGAATTCAACGATGAATTAGCTCAAAATAAGCAAGAACAAAGTTAATCTAATAGAACAGTAAAGTACAAGTTGTTATAGAAAGAGAATTCTGCAAAAGGAATAATTCATTCAATTTGCACTAACTTCGTTACAGATACAATATGTCAACTGCCCTTATATAGAAGCAGTGACGTCTGATGATGTCACATGATGTTGACACCTAACAGACAAAAGATAACTACTGAAATAACAAAACTACTGAGAATGTTTACAACATCTGAAAACATCCTCTTACAACGACTGAAGAACTAAAACTACTGAAATTAAAACTACAACATCTGATGAGTAAAACACTCATCAGACTTTTACAAATACTGAAAGAAAACTACTGAAGACTAAACTAACACCACAATATCTGAAGACTTACACTTCAGCTGTTGTGGATAACTTCAGATCTTGTAACATCTGTAAAATGCATATCAGCTGTTGTGTTCTTCTTCAGTTGTTGTGAGTGTTGTGAGACTTAGAGATATTTCTGATCAGGCTCATTGGTTCTTTTGGTCCAACATAAATGTATGTTGATGTGTTTTGATGTTAATTGCATGTATGGTTGGCACTTAATGTCAACAATTGACCTGCATTTGTAGATAGGTTAACATGTCAAATCAAATGGACATGGATCTATAGATTGATTAGGATCTGTAGATCGCTTTAATGTGTCAAATCAAATGGACTTGGGTCTGTAAATCATTTCTTTATGTTAGATCAAACAGACTTGGATCTATCGATCGCTTCACATGTTAGATCAAACAGACTTGGATATGTATATAGCTTCGATGTGTCAGATTAAACGTACTTAGATCTGTAGATAGTTTTGGCTTGTCAGATCAAAAGGACTAGAATTTGTAGATCGCTTTGGCGTGTCTAATCAGACGAACATGGATATGTAGATCACATCGACGAGTCGAATCAACGAACTGGAAGCCTTGTGCCAGCATAAGTCTATGCCCTTATGACAATGGTTCATTGTATATGAACTTGTTAAATATTGAAAATGTGTGGACTTGATGTTTAATGTTATGAACTATGATGTATATGATTTTATTGGCTAAATTAATATTTAAGGACATTTTAAAATAAATTACAACTCACCAACATAAGCTGACCATGTTATTGTGTATGTCCGAATGAAAATGTTGGAGAAATGCCAAATAAGGGCTCATGATGAAGTTTGAAGATTCTTTAAGGGGACTGTAGTCCGAGTTGGAAACGTATAAGTGTTATGAAAAATATTTTGTCAATGTTTTAACATTATATTTTAATGTAAACAATGGTTTTCTCGCCACAATGTGATGTTAAGTTCTTAGTTTATGAACCATATTGTGATATATGTAATCAAGTGAGAGCCTTTTATATAAACACACATACATACATACATTTATGTGTTTTAATGTTAACTAAGAACCAAGCCAGGTTTGATGATGTGTCTTCCTCAACAAAATACACTTTCTTTAAGTAACTAATAACGTTAATGTTGCTACATCAACAATTGACACTTTGAAAAACTAAATTAGTGTATGTTGTGATTTTTCACATTTTAAACGATATTTATATGATTTATGTACATGTGTTTTTCATGTGTTTTCTCTTTTTTATTAAAAAACAATGATTTTATATATTCAATTTAACATACAATATGAATATATTATAAGTCGGTTTTTTATATGTTATATAAATATTTTTAAGAAATATATGATATGATATTTAAAATAAATAATTGGAAAATTTCTTTATTCAACACATGTAATAAGCAAGACATTTAACCTAATAAATAATACAATATAAATTGAATTTTGACGTAAGTGTAAGAGGTGGATTGTGACAACTAGTGCTTGATTGTCCGACAATCATACGGTATGTGTACTTATATAACTAATACTTGTAATTACTTTTGTGAATTACTGATTTTGTGATAACTATTCTGTGAAGACAATAGAACCATTGATTATGACAAACAGGAACGTGTATGATATGCACAAATAACTATGTGTACAAATGACAAAACAGTGTGGTTGTGATATGAATCCTTCGATAATGACGATCAGACAACCGACAACACAATGAGAAATCAATGTGAACAAGGACAAAAGTAAGTCAAATAGTGATCGTTGATGAGAGTATCAAACTCAAAACAAAATCTGATAACATTTGAGAATATTGAACTGACTGTATATTGTGTAGGCGACGATTCCTACGAATATACTTGTGGGTTTAACATTCTGAATGATATCTAGTAGTTAGAAAACCAAATCAAAAAGTAAAGCCAGCATCGTGTTTGTTCGGGTGACAATTCGTACAAATACGCAAGAAGGTGATACGATCTGACGAAACCATTTAAATTAATGTTTTCGAAATCATAAAAATAATAAATAGGAATTTAAAATATTTATTAGGAATTAACATCTAAAAATATTTAAATAAAACTGTTTTTACAAAAACGTGTGTCTTAAAAGTACGTTTGAAACGACGCTTTAAAACGAAACCGAACGAACTCGAACTCACGCGACACAACCCGGACTATATAAACCCTAAATTCCCTCTCTTTCTTCATTCAAGACTCCACCAACCACTTTCTCTCTCTAAATTTTCGTATCTCTCTCGCTCTCTATTTTCTCTCTCTAACCTCAAACACTCAACCTCATCAAACCTTAACCAAATTTAACGTTTTTGGTTTCAAAACAATCCTTGGAGAATCAAGAACATGAAAGTACAGCAGATCGGCACTAAGAACATCAAAAACTAGGTAAAACTTAACTCAAACAACTGGGTTTTAGGGTTTTCGAACCAACTGGATCACTTGAGCTTCAAACCGATTCTAGGACTATCAACCCACCTAGAAATGACATGTAAACAACCCAATATTACTTGGATTCACTTGGAGAATGATTTGGATGCTGGTCCAATGAGTTGTAGGTCGATACTAAGTATCGACCCAAGAACAAGCTGGATCAGTAGTATCGATGAGCTGAGGTTTCCGACCATACTTCCTGTCGATATTACTAAGTTTGACAAGTTCCTGTCGATATTATAGTATCGACAGCCCATCTAATTGAATTTCCAAGGGTTGTGTCAACACTAACCTCCACATCTGCAATCGATCGATACTAATCCCATTTATCTAATCCAAGTTATTTGAAGTAAAAATTAAATGATATTAATCGAACATAAAATCATGGGGTCGGTTTAAATATGATAGTATCGGCAAAGGTTCATTAGGGTTCTCCCAGGTGTTAACCGATTCTAAGACCATCGATACTATCATATACACATCGATACTAATATGCTAATATAAACTAAGTGTATTTTGCTACAACAAGATTAAGTGTAAGCATTTTTAAAGAGCGAAACTATGGAAATGAATGTCAAGAATTGAATTGGGTTGGCTAGAATACAATCGATTCTATGTGATTAAAAATGTGACATTTTTCACAACCTACATATAGTTTTGGATAGAATACTTTGACAATGTATTTAATTGGTGATAATCAAGGTCTATAAACTTGTTTAATTGGATGGAACTTAATAACAAAGATTCTTAGCATAGACCTCTAAAAACAAACATTTTTATCACATAAGTTAACAACATACTAAGTTCAAAATGGTTTCAAAACCTATCATGAGTGTTATTTTTAAAGATCAACTAAACTTTAACTTATTAAATTTAACTTACATGATTAAGGATTAGTATACTTCAAGTTATGGTTAAATTCAAGGTAATATGAAGAGTTATAACAAGTTAAACTACCATCAGGATTAGTTATAACAAGAACCCACACTTACTACTTGTGAACCTCAAACAAATCAAACACAAGGCATTGAATACAACTTATCACAACAACAACGAGAGCGTGCATTCTCTAATAACTATCAACCAACATAACATCAAGGTGAGTTCATTTTTCCCTTTTCTATTCTTTTTGATTTCTAAATGCGGGGCTGAGAAGCATGCTAAATCCTTTTAAAGGTTCTGCCTTATATCTATAATGTGGTGGTAACATAGGTTATGCCTACATTAATACAGTTATTTCAATTATTTCTAAGTGTGTTTATGCCTATGAGATTTCTCAAATGTTTATATCTATGATTGTGAAATATCAAAAATTTGTGTGACTAAGCTTTTATGCTAAAACAAAATGAATTTGAATAATAATGAGAATGGAACATTTATACTGTGAAATACCTATGGGATTGTAATGACAATGTGTAAATACCAATGAGATAATGACATATACCAATATTTGTTTACTAGTAAGACTGTCGGAATTACATCACTGTGATCATGTGCCATGAGAATTCTAATGCGTTAAGTCCCTTCATTTTAGTTCATTTACCATTAAGTGGCAGAGGCCAGGACCGACGGTAACGTAGTGGTACCATAAGTTTGACAAACTTCCGACAAGGAGGTCGATACGTTATGCGTATTCTAGGAGACTATAATGGCCGGTATCGTATGACCCGTAACAGCGCGGCACAAGTCAGGTTTTGTAAGCGACATGGGTGATGTTAATAAGACAGAAGCTACTATTAATTCTACCACACGTGATGTATAAACTAAAAAAGTCTGTGTTGACCGTAGGTCAATCATAGGTTGCTTTGTGACAGACGGTTGTGAAGTCTAGTGAAACAGAGATTCCTAAATGAATGAGTGTAGATTGGAAGTAATATGGTTTGCTTAGTGTTAACCACATTGCTGTCCAATTGAAATTCATTCATCAATTATATCTATATGACTTAAACGAGTTGACTGTCATTTCTAATATAGAAGTGGACAACAGTAAACTCAACTGCTGAGAATACACAGAAGGGATGGGAATATACCCTTTGTCCAACATCAAGTGTTTGCCATGACTTTGATTACGACAATATACACTGTTAAAATCAACATTTCTATATATATCAATAACGAAGGATGATTATGTCTATTGGAAAAAAAACAAAGTGTGTGTATGCAGTGTCTTCTTCTTGATTCTCTTAAAAGATAGAGTTGTATTCAGCCAAGTGTGTGGTGGGCTGACGCCTCCTCTTGTTGGTACGTATGCCCTATATATAAGCATTAGTTGACTGAATGGGACTCTATCGGTATTGAGGACTAAGGCGAGGACACTGATGGGAAGCATAACTTGAGAAACCATTTGTTAAATATTTCTATAACCCAAAACCTATTACTTGCATGTTTTTCTCATGTGACGAACATGTTTAGTCACCAAGATTCAGGAATATAGCTAGTGGGCCTCAATATTGGACCTAGCTCCTTTTGTGTGCATATATTTTGGAAGACATTATATGAATCACTTTTGCATATCTTGTGCAGATACAAGATAGTTTAGTTATGATTCTTGTTGGTAGATTTACATTGTTAAATTATTGAACATAACTGATGTAATTTAACTTTGTAGTTCTAGTTCAATTTAACATTTCTCATTATATGACATGTGCTGTAAATACAATCTGATCATTTCGATTATCATTCGATATCGTGCCCCGGGACCATTCATCCTGACGAGAAAGTCGATTCAGCCTCCCGGCTCGGGGTGTGACATGGATCAATGTTAGCTTTTTATTCTTTCTTAAACTAAATAAACTTAAAACAAATGAGCAACTCATCAGACAATTTGTATGTGCGAAGTAATCCAAAAAAGATCTTTTGTTAAAAAGTAATTTATCCATCTTATGCACAAATCATCTAACGAAACTCAATTTTCAGGCACATTAACTATATATCAAATCCATCTAATTTTTATTTAAATAAATAAAAGAGTAAATTACAATTTTGGCCTATGTGGTTTAAATGTTTTAACTATTTCTACCCAAAATAGAATATATTATCAATTAAGCCGCTATGGCGTAGGCAACTAACGTTTTTGGCCCATATCATAGTTAGTTTTTGGCCCCTAACCATAGTTAAATTTTGGATCAAAACCGTTATAATAGTTAAGTTTGAGGGGCCAAAACCGATAGTTGTCTAAACCATAGGGGCTGAATTGATAAAATATTTTATTTTGGGCCAAAATAATTAAAACACTCAAAACACATGGGCAAAAACCGTAATTTACTCTAAATAATTAAAGGAAATTATCATACGATTTCCCCTCTTCTCCTCCCCAAGTCCGACTTATCTCCCTTCTTCTCCTCCGCATGTCCGGCGATCTCCCCTCTTCTCCTCCACACGTCAGATCGATCTTTTCCATTTTCTGTAGTTAGATAGAAGACATCTCTAGTCGTCGGAAGAGTTATCACAACCAGAAGTGGTATGTATATGTGTGTTATCGATTGGGTGATCACAAATCTTCATAATTTTAGAAATTTGTTGTGTACAAGGTAGGAAGACATCTTCATAATTTTAAAATTAACATTAAGCTGTCGTTTAGGTTTTTTACGTAGGTTTAGAACACATTACTAAGTTCAATGACTTAAGTTCAATAACTTAATTGAGACTGCAGAAAAAAGTTACAGTAACTTAATTGAACAATTATGAAAGTTAGTTATATTTATGTAAAGTTATTCCTTAATTTATTTAGTAATATATTTATGGAAGCAATCCTATCCAATCTAATAATCTATTATTGAGTTGGTGGAACAATCTCATTATGCCATTAGGATGCCATTTTTTTATTAGTATTTTTCTAAATCAATAAAATCTATAGGTTATTGATGAGAGGAGTCTTAATTTGTTTAAAAATTTCCTTTCATGCTTTGTACTCCTAGCATTGCATGCACAAACATAGCGTATGTACGTGATTATTTTGTGTATCCATTTTTTTAACTGACACAAAAACGTTTGTGTTGTAATAATAGGTTTCAAATTTTAGGAAAAAAGAACTTTTTAAAATTGGTTTTTTGTTTTATTTTTTTATTTTATTTTTTTTGAACCATACAAAACCAAGCATAAGAAGGAGCTATGCTTCAACACCAAAAGATTCATATATAGCTTCAAAATAAACTCCACCATCTATATCAGTTTACATGCTTATTTTTTAATTAATTTGTATAAACCAAAAGAAAACTAAACATTTGACGTCATCCATCAACTTGTTTGAGAACATTAGCATACGACTAAAAATGTTATTGTTTTTCGTCTTCCAAATATACCAACGTCTTGTAATGGCATCTTTTTTATCTTGTAATGTCATCAAGAAAAAGAAGACTCATCATCCATATCACAAATTTTTTTTTTAATTTATTATTAATCATTTCCTTCCTTTTATTAATACTTTCTGCTGGTTTTATTTCAATAATAATTATGAATTCAATAAAAAAGGTGATTAAATTAAATTTAATTTATATTTTCAGGTTTACGATTTTAAAAATAAAATCAGAACCTTTTTGTTTGAAGACTCAAAAATATATGTTTTGGTCACTTTGTTTTAGCAAAGAACCAATTGTTTGAACTTACTGACAGAATATCATCTGATATAACAAAAGAATAATTGTGAAACACTTGTTAAAATTCTACGGTTTCTATCAATTTGTTTCTGTTAAAAACTTTTTTAATGACATGTGTATAAAGTAAATGTAGTTTTAAAATATTAACTCTAGGCGGTTTTCTTCGCATTTATAACTTTATTCTTTATTTAATAAATTACATCTTCTTATCAATAATATAATAGGTTAAATAAAAAATAAAATTTATTGTAAATGGAGTTCAAATTATGTAATTTCAAGGTTTTTTAAATGATATTTATTTGGACCAACTTTCTCTATAGTATTTATTTTTTTACATTAAATTCGTATGCTTTATATTTTATTGAGTTATTAAGTTCAAATTATGTAAGAAAAACAGTGTTTTTATATTTATTTTGAAATATAAACACTAAATTTTTTTTATTATCATTTCTTAAACCTATGAAACATATTAGATATAAGATATTGTATAAAGATTTAACATCTTTTTAATTAGTAAACTTTGTATTTTATATATATCGGGTTAGGTTATAGTAAAAAGTCTTAAATTGGTGAGAAGTATGAGAAGTATTATGGGTCATTAGATTTATAATTTAATGGTTGAGATTAAAGTTAGAGAGGCCTCGAGCCCCGCTAGTCCCCTCGGTTGGCAAAACATCACACATAGTCCTTAAACCATAATTACATTACTATAGCAGCAGAATTTAAGGTGATGACATAAAATAATTTACACATACTAAACAAATGTTAGCACATAATTCACACTTCTAACAGTTCTACAATATAGTCAATTTATGCCAGGGTAGTCCGCAAGGTATGCCACGAGCCATCCTGTTATCCTTTCTCAAACTATTCAACCTAATATGCATGTAAAACAAGTCAGCTATATGCTGGTGAGTTCTAAGTTAAATTTTGAGAAAAACTTTTATTCATTCATATCATCACATAACGTAATTCAAATACATAACATACATGTCATCATAACGTAAATATATTTCATACACATCATCATAACATCAATCATATTGTGCATAAAATTTAGCCTCAACTGTTGACCCGAATTCAACATGCTTGTGCAGCACAAGACCCTATGACTATCAACCCGAAGTTGACAGCTCAAGCATGCATAAGACTTCCTCAACTGGTGACACAAAGTCGACAGGCTTGTATAAATACAAGACTCTATAACTATCAACCCGAAGTTGACAGCTCATACCGGTACAAGACTTCTTTACATAACAATCATTCACATAACATCACTTTACACATCTCATTCATTCATACATAACATGGTTTAAAACACTTAAACCATCATAATCATAAACAGTGATCTGCATCACAGTGCTCAACTTTTGCCCAACCGCAGCCGGGACTTCAAAATTATATTCTCTGCTTGACCTCGGCCGAAACTTTGAAAAATAATTTACTTCTCAACCGTAGTTGAGACATAAAACATTCTTTACCTGACCAAAGTCAGGTTAAATCATTTTCACAAAATAGTTTCATAACATGCATACCAGCCCAAAATGATAAAACATTTAACATAGGGCTACAAAGAACTCACCTAAGCTTAGTAAAGCACAATTTGTTAGCTTTTCTTCATTTCCTTACTTTCTCACTTCAGAATGATATCCTATTAATATGAATATATTATCATGATTATAACCTTATCATGAATGTGCTCAAATTTACGATTACCGCTCAAAACTTCGGCCTGTCGTAACTTTTATTCGGAACTTTTTTTCAAAATTTCGCTTCCACTCATTTTGGTCATTTTTATCTCTGCATTCTTGTTATTCTTAAAGATTACTTATTTGATCGGCTTAGATAAGTGTATTCTCATACTCATTCATATCACTCATAATTGCCTAAAACATTACATGAACTATACTTGTTTCCTTTCTCAGCTCCAACCATACCCACAACCCTTAGATTTAATAAATGTTCACACAGGTTTTAAGATCGCATAACGTATAATCATACCAAACTTATGGTTACATCCACATCCATAAAACTCATTAATCCATTCACATGCGTTAAGATTCTCTTAACTGATTTCATACATATTAAGAGGATCTTGATCATGTCAACAAACCCACATGTTTGTTCTTGTTTAGTGTTCTAAATCAACAGTGATAACCACTAAATAACTTCCCAATATTAGATCTAATCCCGTACAAACTCGAATCTAAACCCAAAAAATTTCTAGCTATGTTTCTCAACCCTTAGCATACCCTTAATTCCATATATTGCAAACGTGAATGAAATATTAAGATCTGATATGAAACAAAATCTTACCCAGACGATGAAGCTTTCGTTCTAATTTTCTCTTGTTCTTTTGGTTTCGAAAGAAGTCTAGCAATTTCCAAGTATATCTAACCGACAACATCAATGGAGTTTTATGGATTTAATTTCAATATTTACACATTGTTCCCTCAACTATCGGCATCTACTTTTAAAACCCCCTCGTACTTTACTCACATAGTTTTAATATTCACGAGCTTATATTGAGTTCATACTTTATCGTATAACGGTCCCGCTTATATTAATTTGATCGCAATTACTTCAAGAACGTTCATAAAAATTTCAAACCCAAACGGTCACAGAAATTTTTGCACGTTATTAATAGCCTTTATAAGATGTCCATACAATATCGAATATTTTTAACGTTTATATCATTTGGGTCGTAATTACTTTACGAACGTTTATTTAAATTTTGGACAGAAACGGTTTCCGAAATTTCGCACGTTTATTATTAGGTTACCAAATTTTCGGTTGTTACAAAGTTGTATTCAAAAGTTAGTGAAAGCGCGCTTTTTTTGTAAACACTTTTGTTGACTTTTTATTATGTCTCCCTAATTTTTTTAAATGATCATAACTTTTATATACGATATTATGTTTTTTAAAAAAAATTACACTAAAAAATGAGTATTTTTTTAGTTTTAAAACAAGTATAGTATTGTGTTGGGTTTTGAATTTGGGTGAAAACTGCCAACGATTTGGTGAAATGAAATACAGTTCGTAACTAGACTAAAGAGATGATGATGTTGCTGAGAGGGAGCAACACGACTAATATTTGGGTTAATATTAACCGTTTCACTACAACAAGCCATTGACAGAGGTCAAAAGACTTAAAGAGCCAAAACCTTTGTACAAGACATTTTAGTAAAACAACTAGATTTGTAAATAGGTTATTTTATTTGTACTTAAGTGTGATTTTGTACTAGATATGGCTAGTGGTCTAGGCAGTAAATAAACACATTCTTTCTGTAAAATGCATTATTAAATGAGAGTTTTCTCTCTTACGTAACAAGTTTTCCTCCATGGAATGTGCATCCATAGAGGTTGAGATTAATAAGAATTTTCAGATGATTCTCTGTCGAAAATTGTCACACCCCGAGCCGGCGGACTGGATCGACTTTCCCGTCGGGCGGAAAGTTCTCGGGGCGCGATATCGTTTGATAATCGAAATGATCATATTGTTTGCATAGCACATGATATATGAATGAGAAATTGCTAACATGACAATGAAATAGAATTACAAAGTTAAATTACATTGTTTCCTCATAATTTAACTAATTAATCTAATCAAAGGAATCAATGAGTTTATATCTTGTAATTGTACAAGATATACAAAAGATGATCCACTGTTTTGTCATTCAAAAGTATGCAACACCAAAAAGTAGCTAGGCCTTCTTAAAGTCCACTAGCTATATCCCTGAATGTCTGGTGACTAAACATGTTCGTCACCTGAGAAAACATGCATTTAAACAAAGTCAACACTAGGTTGGTGAGTTCATAAATTTGATAATTGAAAACCTTGAATTGTTCACATACACAATCACAATGTCATACATGTTACTTGTAAGTTGTTTGATTCACTCGTTCACCCAATGGCCTCTCCATAGTTGTATTTACAAGTAGTATCTCATCCTATTAGCTATGCTTATATATAGGGCATATGTAGGGGAACAAGCCCTAGCCAACATCCCACCACATACCTAATAGAAATTAACACCACTTGCGGTACAACTATAGACACCCATTATCATTTCACCTGTTCATCCCGTTTGTTATTCATCTGTTGTGTCATATGTAGAATAATATATTGAGAGGGCTTTAGTTATCAAACCGAAGTATTGATACACACTCAATGCATTAAGGAAATTAGATTAATTTAATCTGTTCCTTGTTATTATTCTATTACTTGTGGGGTTAACTGTTAATCACTTTTAATAATAAGAGTGTTAGTTAACCAATTGTTATATGTTCTCAACTTGAAGTGCATAGAGCCTAAAAGGAATCCATTGCAATCCTCACGAAATCAGATTACAATGCATCCGATTTACCTCTACCACTTTGTGTTACCATAGGCCTCATCGAAACAATTACTAGTAAAATAACATGAGAGAATAAATTCCTCTGTCTACTAGTCAACAGGTAACAATGGATTAATTACAATTACAACTGCAGATTAATATCACCATGTGTCACTTACTAGACCCTGACTGTTCGTCGCCCTGTCACCGGTCATACTTTACCGGCCAATGAATCAATACGATCAACATACTAGCCCTACAAGCTAGAGGTTTGTCAAACCTATGGTACCACTATGCTATCGTCGGTTTAGTCACGTCAAACTAACTGGTCAGCGATTTGTGAAGGGACTTAAATGATCAAGTTGAATACATGGCACATGATTGAAATGATATAATGCAGACAGTTCAATAGTAATCAATTGTATTGTGTTCATCAATGTTGTTTGTTCCCATTGTTGTATTTTCTCGTTGTTGTTAACAAAGGTAAATAAGAACTGGTCTTATTACATTATTTTAATTGTTGTGTGAATGATGTTGTTATCATGAAGTTACCTTATCATGATTATCATTCCTTGTTGCTCCATATAGTCACCCTGTTGTCACTAAGATGTGGTAAGAACTAGTCTTACTACACTTAGTCGACTCAGGTGGTGGATGATACTTGTTTCATGTTATCTTGTAATATGTGTCGAGTTGTAAGTTAAGTGTTATAAGCACTTGTCTTATTACACTTAATTAACTCTGGTGTTGAATGATATTATGAAGATATATTATCTTCATATCATTCATATGTTTTGTTGTTGTTGTCAACATGTTCACGTGTGATTATCTCAATGTTTGTTCTTGTAAGAATAACTAAGCGCTATAAGATAGAATCTTACAACTAAGTTATTCTATTGTGTTGATGATTTATGAAATTATATTATCATATTCATCTTATTTGTTCCTGTCATATCATGATCATACAAGCATGCATACAATGATAAACGATAATAAGCCAAGCAATATTATCTAAATCAAAGTATAAGCAATATGTTAAACTAAAACTTTTAAATAAATAAAAGTTAAGCATGTTTCTCAGCCCCGAGAGTTTAAAATCAGTTAAGATTAGAAAAGGGGCATATGAACTCACCTTGTAGTAGTTGTTGTTGGATCGGGTTGCTTAATCTAAACAACACTTCACAAGTATTTCTTAAACAATCTAACAGATGCGGAATGTTCTGTTAGAATAATCTCACAAGCACTCAAAATGACAAAGTAATAATCCTTGAATACTAATAGGAACACACGAATAATTTCAAGCTCAAGGATATATTTCTCTCAAAGTCAGAAGCATTTTACAACATATACAATGGGAGGTTATATAGCCGAGGCTACAACCGTATACACTTAGGAATACAAGTTGGGTATACTAGACAAGTACATAAAGTAAAGCTTATTCTAGTATGTTGAGTGTCTTAACAGGCTAAGACACTCAGTCATGATCATTACATTAATAGACATTGACTTTACAAAGGACTATTAAATACAAAAGACATTTAATGTTGTTGATCTTCAAGGCTTCAGATGATCTTTTGCATTTAATGCAGCATGGGAGAGGTAAGGCGCTTTATCTGACTCATTACATGTTGTCTTTGTCTTTACTCAGACCAGCATGTCTTGTGTCAGTACCTTTTGTACTATGAGAGTAAGATGCTACAGTCTTTGTCAGAGGATAAACCTCGGAAGTCTTTGTCTTCAATGCATGTGAGGATTCCTCGGAAGCAGTTGTCTTGTATAACCTTCGGCAGGAACCGGTTATCCTTCGGAAGCAATGCTGCTTCCGAAGAATCACTTCTTCCTTCCGAAGGTTTTTATTCAAAGAGGTTCCTATACTTGGACAAAATAAGAAGTTTGGTGAGCACCAGCCTTTATTAGTCTTTACAGTCTCCCCCTAGGCTGATGCTACCAAAACTTCTAAGGAAGGAACCTTGGCTTCCATGTACCCCTCAGCACCTGTGCCCTTTTTCTTATCAATCTGATGGCTGACCTCCCATCTGCTCCATTGTCAGGATTATTGAGAGGGAGCTTATCTAGATCAAAGATATAGGGTTTTGCCAACACTATCAGATGCACAAGATCCACCAGTTTTATTTCTCCATTGTAGTCGGTGAGGATGAATATCCTTTCTTGTGCATTGAAGCTCCAATTTACTAAGGGGATGTATGAGTGCTCATGCATTAGTCTTCGAATATCCCTCATATCTTCTCGAGATTCTGTAGTTTTAGGAGCTGCTTCTGGTGTGACTTCAGTTATTGAGAGGGATGCATCAGGCTCAGAGTCAAAGGAGACAGTTTTTGTTTTCTTTTTCCTTCTAGCCATGCTCTTTCTTCTTATGAATCTTGGTTTGTCTTGAGCAGTGGCCTGACTCCTCAGAACTCTGGCCTGTTGGGCTTCCACAGTTGATTCTACTGCTGCACCTGTTGTTGCAGTAGGCTGTGACCCAGTATCCTCAGCACTTGAGAGTTTTGTTCTCCTCTCATCATCCTGTGAAAGTCTCTCAGGATCAGGGTTTGATGTTGATTGTTTCCTTTTAGTTTGCTGACCCTTTTTGATCTTGATCACTGAAGAGATTGGCATGTTATCCATTGATGGACTTGATGGAGGAGATATTTGTTCTTCCTTAGGGTTTAGGGGGAACATTTTGGGAAACATGGCTTTGGTAGCTTCCCCACACATAACTTCTTCTCCCTCTCTGATTCCTGTACCAGAGAGGGGAAATTCTATTCTTGCTCCTCCCCCTAAACCTAAGCCTCTCATTAGGCTTTCCTTTCTTGCCCTTATTTGTTCAATTGAAGGTAACTCACCTCTGGCAACTTTGGCTTTTATATCTCTGATATGCATATCCATGGTTGAGTTCTTCATTGGGCCTAGCTGCCGAGCATGGAATCCATACTCCAGAAGAAAGGCTTTGCACTTGTCTCTGTAAGCCTTGTTCTTCTGAGTCTTTGTTGTAGCAATCTGGACTTTGGATGCAGCAGCTTCCTGTTCCTGCTGCTGCATTTTGTCCAGCTCGGCAGCAATTCTAGGTACCGACCAATGAAAGACTTCATCAAAGTCATACCCTCTCTCTTCGAGCAAAGCGGAGAGTCTAGCTCGCTCTTCATCTAGAGAGGTATTTGGCCGGCCTTTAATTTTCTTTGGTCTTCTCTCCTCCAGTTGTGCTTCCTCCTCTGGGGTAAGCTTTCTTTTTCCTTTGTCATCAACTGTTACATTTACCCCAGAGGAGATTTCTCCTGTAGCCTCACCAATTGGTTCATCGGCAGATAGCTCCTCTGTGGAAGAGTCATCAATAATGACTGGGCCTTTGGAAACAGCTGCAGCTTCGGAATTAACCTCAGCATTCACTGTCTCCTTCAGTTGACCAATCACCTTGGATGATTCCTTATTAGTTTCCACAAAGGGCTTAGGAGAGGAGGAGAGGTCTTCAGCAGCTTCTGTCCCAGAAGGGGACACAGGTTCCATTGATATTTGTTCTTCTTGTGTAGCTTCTTCCATGGTAACCTGGGCTGCAGTCTCAGAAGGAGACTTAGTCCCAGAAGGGGACTGAGGTTCCAAAGAGACATTTGATGTTTGCTGTTCAGTCTCTTTGACAACCTCCCTTGTATCCTCAGAAGAAGAAGAAGAGGAAGTAGAAGAAGAATCTTGAAAATAAGTACCCAAGAAGTCATCTCATTCAGCAGTCAAAGTGACTATGGATGGAGTAACTTCCTGTGCACCCTCCTCTTCTCTTGCTTCTGATCCTGACCCTGCAGTTGGTACATTCTCCCCCTTTTTGGTAGCATCAGGGGAAGTGAAAGTGGAAGTAGCAGGATCAGGATGAAAAGGATGTAGAATAACAGGTGGACGCCTCCTGAGATCCAGAATGGTTGATTCTTTGGCCTGGATCTCAAGCCGCAGGGTAGCCACCTCAGCTTCTAATTGAGCTACCCTGGCTTGGAGGGAAGTTATTGTAGCCGTCAATTCCTGTGTGGTTGTGCCCTCTTCTACCGGAGTAGAGTCATGGGGCGATGGAGTACTGAGCCGAGCTCCTGCACCTCCACCACCAGATGTGGTTTCTTGGCACCCTGGATTCCCTTCATTGAGAAGAACCTCAAAGAAGTCCTCCCCAACATAGGTTGCCGCAGGTGAGGTCCTAGTGCCTGTACCACTGTCCTGTGGATCTTGATTAAGATCAACAGTAGTGGCAGCCTCACCTGCATTGGCTCCTTCAAAACTACTGGGGCCAACCTCTGATATAATAGGCTCTGGGTCAGAAAACCGTGCCTGTAACTGTGTCACCACTCTCATTAAAGTTTGGGTAGTGGGAGAGAGTGGTTCCTCCACGGGTACGGCAGAAGTTCCAAGAGCCGGGGTAATAGTATGGGAGTGGGGCATATCTGGGTGATAAGAACCTGGAGACCTGGGAGACAGTCTCTGATCTAAGGGAGTAGCTTCATGAGAAGCAGACTCAACTATGGGTGTATCCCTTTGAATATTCTCAGTTATGTGTTGTGACATAAGCTGAGGGCTTGCAGGCTGGGTAAGGGCAGCCACAGGCTCCAAAGGAAGAACTTGTGGACAAACAAGGGGTGTGGCTTTCACCTTAGGTAGAACTGTGCCCTGAGCAGTTCTTTTAACCTTTTTCCTTTGGGTTCAGTAGAAGGAGCCTGAACAACTGTAGAGAGTTGCACAGGGTTTCGTTTGCGTTTGTAAGTGATTTTGATGGGGTGAGGAACAAAAGTGGAAGGTGTGGGTTCAGCATCTGTGGGGTTAACAGAGCTGTCACCTTCTGAAGTATGGGACACCATAGTGGGAAGAAGTGGAGTGAAGTTCCCAGAGAACTGGGCACCCTTCTTCTTAAGTTGTACAAAAACCTTGGACGAGACCAAGGGCATTTTATATGTATTCCCAGTTAGAGAGAGGAAAGTGCCCAATTCCTCATTGAAAATCTGTTGCAAAAACCTGGGAAACATACAAAATTTCTTTGGTGACGAAATATTGTCAACCAAATTATTGAAAATAAAAGCAGAAAAATTAAACAGTTTGTTAGAGATCAAACCATGAATAGCCGAAGCTAAGTCAGATGGTATTTGATCCCAACCACCAGTTTTATTGGAAAGACAGTGTAGGAACAAATGTATGAGGTACTTGTAATTGTAGGACACTCTACCCTTCAAATAGGTTGTTGAAGGGAGAGGACCTTCGTACCCCATCGACTGAAATGTCGATGCTACCTCATCCTTTGTGAATGAGACCTTTCCACCGGCATCATGTAGTTTGAGATGCCGACAGATGGTCTCCACAGAAATAGCAATAGGATGAGCATCAATGGTGGCAACAAGAGACCGACCATTGGGAGACGAAGAAACAGAACAAGATGCCCAAAACTGTTGGTGATGAGATTCATACACCAAGGGCTGAACGGTTAGTGCAAAGAAATACCTGCTCCTTTGAAGAAAGGAGATTATTGGGGCGAAGTCAGCATCATGTTCCGCTGATAACTCCGCTGGTACGTTGTGAGCAGGTTTGAAAGCAAGAAGAGCCATGGCAGTTGGTGATTTTAGGGCACAATTTGGGAGATCAAAGAAAAGAAGAGTTCAAAGTGAAACAGTTTGTGAGAATTTGAATGAGCGGGAGACCTTTATATACCTTCGGATTTCAGCATTAAATATAGAAACACATTTAATTTTGAAATCCGGATGTCAGAAAAAGCTCTTCCGATGACAGCTGGTTTCATAATAAATGTAGGAATTTTCATTAAGTTCAGAAATGCTTCCGAAGATATGGCTTTCGGAAGGAGTGAATTAGACCAAAAAGTTTTCTGAGGAGTTTTACTTCCGAAGAATAAGATTTATACTATCGGAAGCACTGCTTCTGAAGATCAGAAGCAATAATTTAGAAGTATAAATTTAATACATCGGAAGCAAGTGCTTCTGAAATGTTGGATAATTCATCAGGTAGAATGTTCTTCGGAAGACACCTTCTTCTGAAGAGTACCTTGAGAAGCCTATGCTTCCGAAGATAATGTATCGGAAGAGTATTACCTCAGAAGGTAATTTAGCTTCTGAAGTGTGAGATCTTCCGACTAAGGAAAAAATAATGCTTCCGAAGACTTAACCTATCTTCTGCTGAGTAGTTACTCATCGGAAGATAATTTAAGTTTATCTTCCGAAGGATTATATATTCCTTTTCAGTTAATTTATTCAAAGTTAATCATCCCAATAGATGTTATTAAGTACCTGAATCTTCCTTCATCAAATGCCTTGGTGAAGAGATCTGCCAAATTGTGTTCTGAATCAACTTTGACCAAATGAATCAACTTCTTTTCTGCACAATCTTTGATGAAATGGTATCTGATGTCGATGTGCTTGGTCTTGGAATGCTTGACAGGATTATTGGTGATGGAGATTGCACTGGAATTGTCTATCTGAATAGGAGTATTGAACAAATCTACTCCATAATCCTTCATCTGATTCTGAATCCAGATGACTTGTGCACAGCAGCTAGAAGCAGCTATGTATTCAGCCTCTGCAGTAGAAGTAGAAACACATGACTGTTTCTTGCATTGCCAAGACACAATTCTGGATCCAAGAAATTGGCATCCTCCTGATGTGGATTTCTTGCTGATGTTGCACCTCCATAATCACTGTCAGTGTAGGCCATGAACTGAAAGTCTTCATTTCTAGGATACCATAATCCTAGATTTGATGCTCCTTTGAGGTATCTAAAGATTCTTTTCACAGCTAACATGTGTGAGACTTTGGGATTGGCCTGAAATCTTGCACATACACAAGTTGCAAACATAATATCTGGCCTGCTTGCTGTGAGATACATCAAAGAGCCTATCATTGCTCTGTACTGGTGCTGATCAACATCCTCCCCCTCAGGATCAGGGCTGAGAGATGTTGTTTTGGACATAGGAGTTCCCAGAGCTTTGCAATCAGAAAGCTTGAATTTTTCAAGAATGTCCTTGACATATTTCGATTTACTAATGACAATCCCTGTAGGAGTTTGTTTCACCTGTAATCCAAGAAAGAAGGTGAGTTCTCCCATTGAACTCATCTCAAACTTGGATTTCATTAGAGATTCAAATTCCTTGCAGAGAGATTCATTAGTAGAACCAAAGATAATGTCATCAACATAGATTTGAACTAGCATGATGTGTTGATTAGACTTCTTGAAAAAGAGAGTTTTATCAATTGTTCCTCTCTTGAAGTTGTTTGCCAACAGAAAAGAAGATAAAGTTTCATACCATTTTCTGGGAGCTTGGTGTAACCCATAAAGAGCCTTATCAAGCTTACAGACATGATCAGGAAAATTTGGATCTTCAAATCCTGGAGGTTGACACACATATACTTCTTCATCAATTTTTCCATAAAGGAAGGCACTCTTAACATCCATCTGAAACACTTTGAAATCTTTTGCAGCTGCAAATGCCAAAAATATTCTGATAGCTTCAATTCTGGCAACCGGTGCAAAGACCTCATCATAGTCAATGCCTTCCTCTTGAGTATATCCCTGAACAACCAATCTTGCTTTGTTCTTGATGACAACACCTTTGTCATCCTTCTTGTTTCTGAACACCCATTTGGTTCCAATGGCATACTTTCCCTTAGGCAAAGGGCAAGTCTTCCAAACTCCTTGTCTTTGAAACTGAAGAAGTTCCTCTTGCATAGCTTCTACCCAACTGTTATCTTTTAATGCCTCTGCAACCTTCTTAGGTTCTATTTGGGATAGAAAACAAGAGAACAAGCAAACATTTGCTTCATGCATAGAACTTCTAGTTCTTACACCTTCCTCTACATTTCCAATGATGTTCTCAACTGGATGAGTGTTGTGAATTCGAGTTCTTGGAATCACATCCAGTTGAGAAACTTCATCCATGTTGAGTGACTCAAGGTTAGGCAATACTACCTCAAGCTGGATCTCTGGCAGATCTTTTAAATTCTGAATTTGGACTGTGGACGGTTGGTTTTCTCTGGAAATGATGGTCTGCTGAGTATTTTCCTCTGCTGAATGGCTTCCTACTTCTTCTAGATGTTGTAACTCAGAAGTAGATTCAATTGACGGACCTGCCTGAGATGTAATTACTGTTTCAGATTGTGGCATACTATTTTGTGCTGAAGTGGATTCTACCAAGATTTGTCTTGAAGCTATTGGCAGTTCAACACGAAAGTAATCTTCTCTTGAGCCTTTGGAGATGTTTGTGGTAGCTGACTGTGAAACTGGAACATACTCTTTCACCAGATTAAATGCAGATGTAAAACTATCAAGATCAAACAACCAATCAGGGCATGTTCCAGGTTTATTGAGAGTATGTTCATTGAACTGAACATTTGCAGACTCTTCAATAACTCTGGAAGCTTTGATGTATACTCTATAAGCCTTAGCATTTGAAGAGTACCCAACAAAGTAGCCCTCTGCTGATTTCTCAGCAAACTTGGCTAAGTAATCTTTAGTATTCAAGATGGTGCATTGACATCCAAATGGTTTGAGAAATCCAATGAATGGCTTTCTCTTATGCCAAATTTCATAAGGAGTCATACCATGTGACTTAACTACCAATATTCTGTTTTGGACATAACAGGCAGTGTTGACTGCTTCTGCCCAAAAAGTTATTGGGAGTTTGGCATCTGACAGCATGGTCCTTGCAGCCTCAATTAGTGTCCTATTCCTTCTCTCAGCAACACCGTTTTGTTGTGGAGTCCTAGGAGCACTAAATTGTCTTGTGATACCCTTAGATTCACAAAATGAATTTAAAATCTGATTTTTGAATTCTGTTTCCTGATCTGACCTGATTATTTTTACATGATGATCAATTTCATTCTCCACCCTAAGTATAAATGACTTTAGGATCTCAGCAGTTTCATCCTTGGTATTCAAGAAAAATACCCAGGTATACCGAGAGAAATCATCAGTGATTACCAAACAATATGACTTTCTACCAAGACTTTTAACACTTGTGGGACCAAACAAGTCCATGTGCAGTAAATGCAGGACTGTTGTAATTGAATTTATCTCTTTGGCATGATGAGATGACTTATGTTGCTTACCCTTTAAGCATGCAACACATTTATCAATACAAATAAATTCCTTTGTTGGTAAACCAGTTACTAAGTTATTTCTGACAAGTTTATTCATATTTTTGAGGTTTACATGACAAAGTCTTCTGTGCCAAAGAGATGATTCATCAAGTGAAGCTTTTGAGACAAAGAAGCTTATATTACTAAGAGGTGCAGCTGTGCTCATATCTAGCATATACATGTTATTTCTTCTAGGAGCTCTGAGTAGAATTTGATCATTTGGTATCACAAATCCTGGTTTCAGGACAATGCATTCATGCTCAGTAAACAACATGTTGTGCTTTTGATCACACACCTGTGAGATACTTAGTAAATTGTAGTTAAGTTCTTTTACAAAATGCACATTCTCAAAGCTTACCTTACCATTTGTGATTGTGCCCCTACCTGTTATGTATCCTCCTACTGGATCACTTCCAAAAGCAACAGATCCTCCAAAAAATGGTTCATATTTGTGCAAGAGGGTCTTGTTGCCTGTCATGTGCCTGGAGCAGCCACTGTCAACTATCCACAAGTTGCCTTTTGATTCCTGCTGTCCCTGCACATGACCAGAAATGAGTTAGTTTCTGATGGGAACCCAAGCCCATGTGGTCTTGGGTTTTCCATTTGCATCATTGTTAGTAAATTTCTTTGATTTCATCCTATATGGGACAGATGATGTGCTTGCTTCTGATGGGAGTGATGGCTTATCAGTGATTCCTTCTTCTTCCATACTTGTTTTGCCTTTTGAGTTGTCGGAAGACTTGGTTTCTTTTGATAGTGATCGGAAGCTACTTTTCGTTTTTCTTCCGGTGGTCTTCTTCCGAAGAAAAATGATTTCTTTTGCTTGTTGAAAGCATTCCTTTGATGAGCTTCCGAGGTTACTTTTCTATCGGAAGCTTCCTTTTTCTTTGCTTCCGATGCTTTCTTTTTAAAATCCCTTTTATTTTGTTTCTTCCTATTATTGGAGGTACTTGCTTCCGACACCCTCTTGACTGAATTTCTTCTCTGTTCTTCCAAAGAAGTAGATGACTGACTCCAACTATTCTTTCTTCCTCTTCCCTGTAATTTTGAGAAACTTCTGCTTCTTGGATTATAGAAGCAATCAGTAGCAAAATGACCCTTTTCACCGCACATCAGACATAGAGTTTGACTGTTGGGAGAGTGTTGCTGCTGATTCCTTTTAACGAAGTCTGAGCTTTGATCCTCAGAGAGTGATGATTTGGATGTTCCAACATACTTGTTAGTCTTAGACTTTGCCTGTTTCTCTGTGGAATTGATCTTTCTCTCCATAGACCTACCTCTTTTTGACTTGTCAGATGGGCAAGTCACATACTCATCTGAGGAGATATTTTCTTGGGTTTTAGCTTTGATAAAAACTGTTGAATGTTTCTTAGTTTTCTTATTTTGTTTCTTAATTTTCAAAGCTTGTTTTTCTTTTACTGATTTAATAGGAATATCATCCTCATCTGAGCATGTTGAGGTACTTGGATTAGAGAGAGTATCCGTTTGAACCACCTTGTGTATATCCAATTCCTCATTGTACACAAGATCAACTGGTGGTTTGCACCTAACATCTGCTATGGAAGTATAAGCAGATGGAGGTTCTACTCTGTTATATCCCAAACCAGCCCCATGTTTATTCACTAGTTCAGTTGTGCTGCTCATCCCTAAAAGTTTTTCATATTTTTCACCTTGGCTTAGAAATTTGTCTCTGTAAGACTCAGCCATTATAAGTTCAGTCTTGGCAGTGGTTAGTCTTTCTAAAAGATTTTTAATTTGACACTGTTTGTTAGTATCTTCATGTTTTAAACTTGAAATAGTCTTTTCCATTTCTTCAATCTTTTCTTTGTAATTTCTTTCAACCTCAAAGAAATTTGCCTTGACAACTTGTAGAGACTCAAGTTCGTTACAGAGTTGGGAATTTATTTTCTTATAAATAGTTAATGTTTCTAAGCATTCAGGTGAGCACATGTTATCAGTTACCTTGCTTGAGGAAGATGAGTCATTTGCCATCAAGGCACTGTTGGAGATGGAAGGATCCTCAGCTTGAAAGCTCCAATCTGAAAAGTCTTGTTCTGCAATGTTTGCATTGTTTGTTGAGCTTGACGGTCTTTGTTGTGATTGCCCAGACGGTGTTGGCTGAGTTCCTATGGTCTTGCATTCCCTGGCGAAGTGGCCCAATTGTTGACAGTTGAAGCATTTAAGCTTGGACTTGTCAAGACCAAATCCAGTTTTCATATTGTGTTTTTTAAACTGCCTTCCAGTTCTCTGATAGAACTTCTTTGCTCGATAGGAAATCATGGCCATCTGGTAATTTATGTCCATTTCTTCTAAGTCATCTGCAGGAATACCATCTAAATCTTCTTGACACAGTTGGAAGTAGTTGGTTTCTTCAGCCATAAAAGCTCCTTGCCCAGATGTTGGTAGTGAAGTTGGGTTTGAGAGATGATTTGGGTGTGAGTTTGATGGAGTTAAAGTTTCAGGAAGTGTGACATTGGGTATGGATGTAGGATGGTAGATGGGTTGGAAGCTTTGATATGGAGGATTGTTGATGGGAGCATAAAGAGCGGCTGAACCAGATGGTAAATGGGAGACTTTAGATTCTTGAGCATCTAGTTCCATCTGATAGGCACTGAGAATACCAAACAACTCGCCCAGAGTTAGAGTCTTCAGGTTTTCTGTTCTTCTTCTAGTAACCGAATATATGTTCCATGCCTTTGGAAGGGATCTCAGAAATTTTCTGAGCACATCTTGATTATCCAGAATCACACCTGCAGTTGTCAATTCATCTACAAGTTGGACATACCTTAGATACTGAGATGACATATTCTCATTGTTTTGTTGACAAAAATTCTCAAATTTTTGTTTCAGCATATCTTTCCTGTTTTCTTTGACATCATCTGAACCTTCATACATCTGCTTTAAGGAGTTCCACAGTTCTTGAGCAGACTTGCATTTCTTGAATGCATGTATGATGGAGTTCGGTATTGACATCTGAATGAGCCAAAGAGCTTTAGAATCAACTTCCATCTTCTTGTAATCTTCGTCTGAGTACATAGATGGATCTTTTGGTACTGCAGCAACTCCAGCACCAGCAGCAGCAACTGTAGGAATGTAGGGACCTTCAAGAACAGACTTCCAAAGTTTGAAGTCTTGGTTCCTGATGAACCCTTCCATTCTGACTTTCCAGGTATCGAAGTCTTCAGGTGTGAACATTGGTGGCTTGTTGAGAGTGCCATTTTCTGTATCATGTTTGTTTAGAGCAGCCATCTTAGATAGACACAGAAAATATGAGTGTTAAAACGATGAGATTTTATAAGAAATAGAATTGGTAACTTGATGATGATTAGTCAGTCAAGTTCAAGAGCCAAAGCTCTGATACCACTTGTTGGATCGGGTTGCTTAATCTAAACAACACTTCACAAGTATTTCTTAAACAATCTAACAGATGCGGAATGTTCTGTTAGAATAATCTCACAAGCACTCAAAATGACAAAGTAATAATCCTTGAATACTAATAGGAACACACGAATAATTTCAAGCTCAAGGATATATTTCTCTCAAAGTCAGAAGCATTTTACAACATATACAATGGGAGGTTATATAGCCGAGGCTACAACCGTATACACTTAGGAATACAAGTTGGGTATACTAGACAAGTACATAAAGTAAAGCTTATTCTAGTATGTTGAGTGTCTTAACAGGCTAAGACACTCAGTCATGATCATTACATTAATAGACATTGACTTTACAAAGGACTATTAAATACAAAAGACATTTAATGTTGTTGATCTTCAAGGCTTCAGATGATCTTTTGCATTTAATGCAGCATGGGAGAGGTAAGGCGCTTTATCTGACTCATTACATGTTGTCTTTGTCTTTACTCAGACCAGCATGTCTTGTGTCAGTACCTTTTGTACTATGAGAGTAAGATGCTACAGTCTTTGTCAGAGGATAAACCTCGGAAGTCTTTGTCTTCAATGCATGTGAGGATTCCTCGGAAGCAGTTGTCTTGTATAACCTTCGGCAGGAACCGGTTATCCTTCGGAAGCAATGCTGCTTCCGAAGAATCACTTCTTCCTTCCGAAGGTTTTTATTCAAAGAGGTTCCTATACTTAGACAAAATAAGAAGTTTGGTGAGTGTCACACCCCGAGCCGGCGGGATAGGATCGGTTGTCCCGTCGGGCGGAAGGTTCCCGGGGCGCGATATCGCGAGTGATAATCGTGATGATCAGATTGTTTACATTGCACATGATATAACTGAGAAATGCTAAATATAATAGAATTACAAAGTTAAATTACATCAGTATTGTTTATAATTTAACAATGTAAATCTACCATCAACATCATAAATTTTCTATCTTGTATTTACACAAGATATACAAAATAAATCATATAATGATGTCTTCAAAATATGCAGGTCCAAAATACTAAGTCTTCTATCTGAAGTCCTAGTTCCAAAGGAAATAACTCCTTAGTTGACCTGTTCGTCACCTGAGAAGTTATGCAAAAATAAAGTCAACACATGGTTGGTGAGTTCATATAGTTTTATGATTTGAAAATGATTTGAAAACCTCTTTCGGTAAAGACCCTAACCTCATTAACATCAACTGTATCATCCAGATCGGTATGCTTATATATAGGGCATACCCCTGGGTCAAGGCTACAACCCCGCCCAGACGCCATCCCACCACATACTAATCCGCATAGGACATTGATATTAATGATAATTAAGCATTTTTACCTAACACACCTCTGATTTAGATTATGATTTCCAAAACTTGATTTACCTTTGATTCCCTTGATTTTGAACATAGATACATGATTTTCCCACAAAAATCAGTAATAGTGAATAAAATGTAATTATTTAATGAAATAAATAAATAAACATTTAAATACAACTAAGACATGATGATTGGGTAAATTTTTACTCAATCAATTAGACTTAGTTGTTGGTGGTTGTCCAAGTTATAACCTCTCACACGTGACCCATACCAGGCATAACTCACAAGGAGTATACCTGGGCGTGACGGGATTTTAATGATGCCCATACAGCCTGACCCGAAGGTCTTCTGTACATGCGGGGACTTTAATGTTTTGCCCTTACAGCTTGACCCAAAGGTCTTCTGTACATGCGGGGACTTTAAGGATATCCTTTGATTCTTGATCTCTTGATTCTCTTAGACTTTGATACAGATTTCAACGATTGTTCACGTTGTTGCCCGTATAGCCTGACTACAAGAGTCTTCTATACCTGAAGGGACTTTATATGTGTGTTACACGTGGTCTTGATTCCATATATAACTGACATCCACCTTGACTTGAGTATTAATGAGTTCATTAGATTATAATGATTTCATTACTTCAATGATTCACACACATTTATGATTCCTGATTTCCTGAGTCTCTTGATCTTGATCTTTTGACTTTCCCATGATTCACAATGATAATTGATTTCATATCGATTCTTGGGTCTCAGATCTCACACTGAGCTTTGATTTCTTTGAATGTGATCTTTTGATTTTGTTCATTTGATTTCACTTTGAGTTTAGATTCTTGAATTGGAGATTTATGGACTAAGGGTTGATTTAGAGTTTAAATTAAAGTATTACTCATAAGAGTACTTTAATTAATTTGATTATTTGATCTGTTTAATAATTTCCTAGACAGGAGTCTAAGAGTATCAACAAACATATATATGTAAAACATATAATAGATAAAAGCATTTAAATAAACAGTTTAATAAAACAGTTTACGCATGCTTCTCAGCCCCGCGTTTAAAACAAAAATGTTTAGAAAAGGGGCAATGAACTCACCTGTGTTGCTTTGTACTGAATTACCACAAAATGCGCGCTCGTTGTTTGTAGCTTAAGTATCTTCGGTTCCTGAGTTGTTTTAAAAGAATTCGCATACGATAAGTATCTATAGTAAACGTTCTAACTAGGGTTTGGTCTCGGTGTGCAACTACGTGTCTTAGATTACTAATGTGTTTCTATGGTTTTCTCTAACTAAGCTAACCTTATTACCCATTTATAACCAAAATCCCACATTAATCATTTAAAGACTTAAAATAACATTTTCAATTTAATTTATTTAAATTACACATTCATTTAGGAAAGTCATTTAATTTAATAAGGTTTAAATTTTAATTTCTTTTATGAAAATCATAGTTAATTTACGAAAGTGAAATCAACCATGATGGGCTTGTATCCCACCCATTGGGCCATCCTCAGCCCATTACTAAATTTTGAATCTTTAAACGATTTCGTGATCATTTCTTGATTAAATAAACTTTAATAGTTTATGAAACCATAAAACTTAGTTGTATGTCTTTATGGATTTTTTTTTTTCAAATGTTTAGCTGTTGATACATACATTCCACTCATACTCTTTAGACTATTGTTTGACCCGTATGACTTCATGATAACTCATATATTTCGAATTCTTGATTACTCTAAAGTGTTAACACATCATAGAATTTCTAGTTCGCATGTATTGAACTCAAAATAGTCTCAACATTTTGCGAGATGATCTTAGATCCTTGTAAAATCCTACATTCCTCCCATGCACACACACATATCCTCATCCATCTCCATGCATGCTCACATACCTAATCCTGCCTTCCTTGCATAAGCAGCCACCATCCGGCCCAAATTTTGTCATGACGAATGAGCTTGCACCGAAAAGGTCTTGGGCCGAATGTAGTTGGGCGAAGGAGGGTTGGCCGAATAGAGGATGAGTGAACGAAGCTCCACCCGACCGAATAGCATGGTGTTCGAATGAGGGAGTGGCCGAATAGAATGAACCCGAACCATGGTGGCCGAATGAGGACCCTGTCGAATGAATTGAAGTGCCGACCGAATAGCTATCAGCCGAAAGAGTTAGACCGATTGAGAGCTGCCTCATTCGCTGTCCATTCGGCCGAATGAGGTTCTAGTCCCATTCGACAGTCTGAAGACTTTTCCCATTCGGCCAAGCCGAGTTCTTCATGAGTAGCTAGGTTTTCGAGTACATCAACTAAGGGTTGTGGTGGTTCTTGTTCCTACTTCGTTCTAAGGTGTGATGAGGTGATTTCCCTAGGGTTTGATGGAGTTGTAGTCGGTTTCCATAGAGGTTCCGAAAATAGGGTTTTCAAACCCTCAAAACCGAATGAAAACATGGATTTTACCTCAAATCTGTCGATTCTAAGCCTAGATCCACTGTACTTTCAGGATCTACTAGTGATGGTGGTGATTTTGACACCAAGAACACCCAAAATGGTTGAGATTTGAGTGTGAGATCTTAGTGAAAAGATGAAGATTCTTGTGAAAACTTTAGAGAGAGAGAGATGAACGATGGGAGGCTTGGGGCTGGTGGTTGTGGATGTTTATGGCAATTAATTGCCATAATAAATGTGGGGGAAAATACCGGGTTTGTTCGGGTTCGTTCGGTTTCGCGTGGTTTCGCGTAAAAACGTCGTTCTCGCGTCGTTTTCGTTACGAAACGACTCGGTTTTAAAATAGAATTTAGAAAATTATTTTAGGTTGTGATTCCTAATAAATTAACTAAATATCTTTTAATTATTTAATTTACAAAATATTTATTTAGCGTTTAAATCGAATCGCGCGGTCATCGCGCGTATTTGTTCGAATCAAATACGACGATAACTACACTTTTCAATATTGTTTTCTAATTATTGAATATCATTCAGAACGTTAAACTTTCAGATTTATTCGTACAGATCGTCACCTATACGAATAATATGTCGGTTTAGCATTCACATAACAATATTCGTGTTGTTTTGTCCTGTAAGGCCTCACATACGTTTATACATAATAAAATCCTAACAAATAAATCACATGATGATTCTGTGTTGCCAGATAATTATCTGACTCAAGAATCATTGTTCTGAACTGATTTCTCTGAAATGACTGAGAATTCACTGTTTTGATAATATGAAATGATACTAAAACTTGATATGAACATGAATACACTGAATTACATAAGATTTGTACCTGACTACTGTTCGTGTACTGTATATGATCACTGTTCCGGTGACGGTTCCGGCACTGATGTTACAGTCTCCCCTTGTTAGAGAAATTTCGTCCCGAAATTTAAGAATTGTTATCGGGTACAGCTTCCTCTTCAAACAGTTGAGGATACTTTAACTTCATGTGATCTTCTCGTTCCCAAGTAAACTCGGGTCCGCGTCTTGAATTCCATCGAACCTTTACAATTGGAATACGGCTTCGCCTCAATTGCTTGACTTTGCGATCCATAATCTCTAAAGGTTCTTCGATAAAATGTAACTGATCATCAACTTGAATTTCTTCGAGTGGAATGACGAGTGATTCGTCAGTAAGGCATTTCTTTAAGTTCGAGACGTGAAATACGTCATGCACACCACTGAGTTCATCCGGTAATCTCAATCTATACGCCACAGGACCAATACGCTCAATGATTTCGAACGGTCCTACGTATCGTGGTGCTAACTTGCCTTTTGTTCCAAAACGTACAACGCCTTTCCATGGAGAAACCTTTAACATGACACGGTCTCCCACTTGAAATTCCAACGGCTTACGCCGTTTGTCAGCATAGCTTTTCTGTCTGCTCCTTGTTGCTTGTAGTCTTCTTTGAATCTGAGCAATCTTGTCAGTGGTTTCCTGAATCAGTTCTGGTCCAGTTATGCGATTATCTCCAACTTCAGTCCAACAGATCGGTGTTCGACATTTCCGACCATAAAGAGCCTCGAATGGTGCACATCCGATACTGCTGTGATAACTGTTGTTGTAGGAGAACTCAATCAGTGGCAAATGAGAATCCCAATTCCCACCGAAATCCAAAATACAGGTCCTTAACATATCCTCTAGGGTCTGAATCGTACGTTCGCTTTGGCCGTCCGTTTGTGGATGGTAAGCTGTACTCAGATTTAACTGTGTCCCTAGAGATTTCTGCAGTGATTGCCAGAACCTTGAAGTAAATCTGCTGTCTCTATCAGAAATAATTGACAATGGTACACCGTGACGTACCACTATCTCATTAATGTACAATCTCGCCAGTCTATCAATCGTGAAGGTTTCACGCATCGGCAAGAAGTGAGCAGATTTTGTTAAACGGTCAATGATCACCCAAATCGTATCGTGACCACTGGAAGTGCGGGGTAGCTTGGTAATGAAATCCATTGCTATTTGTTCCCACTTCCAGAGCGGAATCTCAGGCTGTTCCAGTAAACCAGACGGTCTCTGGTGTTCCGCCTTTACCTTCGCACACGTCAGACACCGACCGACGTACTCGGCTATGTCTTTCTTCATTCCCGGCCACCAATAAAATCCACGCAAGTCTTGATACATTTTATCAGCGCCTGGGTGTACAGAATATTTTGTCTTGTGTGCTTCATCGAAGATAAGTCTTCTCAATTCATCTACCGCAGGAATCCATATACGATCCTGGTAGTAGATCATTCCATCAGACTTGGTCTCTAAATGTTTCTCTGCTCCGCAGTCAAGTTCTCTCTTCAAGTTTCCTCTATCAACTGATTCCTGTTGTGCCTGAATGATCCTGTCTTGTAAACTGGTCTGCACCGTCATCCCCATAGCTCTAACGCGTAAGGGTTTGACCCGTTCCTTCCGGCTCAAGGCATCAGCTACAACATTCGCCTTTCCCGGATGGTACTTAATCACACAATCATAATCATTCAGAAGTTCAACCCAACGGCGTTGTCGCATGTTGAGTTCCTTCTGATCAAAAATATGTTGCAGACTCTTATGATCTGTAAATATGGTACACTTAGTGCCATATAAGTAATGTCTCCAAATCTTCAATGCGAAGATTACTGCTCCCAGTTCAAGATCATGAGTAGTGTAATTCTTCTCATGAATCTTTAACTGTCTTGATGCATAGGCTATGACCTTGTCCCGTTGCATTAACACACAGCCAAGTCCCTGATGGGATGCATCACAATACACAACAAAGTCTTCACATCCTTCTGGGAGAGATAAGATTGGAGCATCACACAGTTTCTGTTTCAATGTCTGAAAAGCATCTTCTTGTTTCTGCTCCTAGACAAACGGTTCACTTTTCTGAGTTAACTTAGTGAGAGGCAAAGCTATCTTAGAAAAGTTCGAGATGAACCTCCTGTAATAACCTGCCAATCCCAGAAAAGACCGTATCTCCGTTGGCGTCTTTGGAGTGTCCCAGTTCTTTATTGCTTCAATCTTGGCGGGATCTACGTGTATTCCCTCACTGTTGACTACATGACCAAGAAACTGAACTTCTTTTAACCAAAATTCACATTTAGAGAACTTGGCATAAAGCTTTTGTTCTGTCAACAGTTCCAAGATCTTTCTGAGATGTTGCTCGTGTTCTGCTTTGCTCTTGGAATAAATCAGTATGTCATCGATAAAGACAATAACAAACTGATCTAGATACGGCTTGCACACTCGGTTCATGAGATCCATGAATACCGCTGGTGCGTTCGTCAATCCAAAAGGCATCACCATGAATTCGTAATGCCCGTATCTGGTTCGGAATGCCGTCTTCGGTATGTCTTCGTCTTGAACTCTAAGCTGATGATAACCAGACCGCAAGTCAATCTTAGAGAAGTATTGAGCTCCTTGCAGTTGGTCAAACAAATCATCAATCCTCGGCAATGGATACCGATTCTTGATGGTTAGCTTGTTCAGTTCTCTGTAATCTATGCACATTCTGAACGATCCGTCTTTCTTCTTCACGAACAAGACCGGGGCTTCCCAAGGTGAGTAGCTCGGTCTAATGAATCCTTTATCCAATAATTCCTGCAACTGATTCGATAATTCCTGCATCTCCGAAGGTGCTAACCGATAAGGAGATTTAGCAACAGGAGTTGCTCCAGGAACTAAGTCAATTCGGAACTCTACCGGTCGCACAGGAGGCAAACCTGGTAGATCTTCAGGAAATACTTCTGGATACTCTCTTACTACTGGTACATCTTGTATCTTCTTCTTGTCTTTCTCTTTCTCCACTACGTGAGCCAGGAAAGCTACACACTGCTTCTGTAAACACTTACGCGCCTTTATGCAAGAAATGATTTTGACACTTCGTTTTGCTTGATCCCCTCTGACTTCCAATACACGATCATCGGGCAATGGAACTCGAAGCAGCTTCTCAGAACAGATAACTTCCACTCGGTTAGAGGAAAGCCAATCCATTCCAACAATGATGTCGAAACTACCCAACTCCATCGGTATCAAATCGATAGAGAATGTATGACCGTTAAGTGTCAATGGGCAATTCCTGTGAACTGTACTAACTGTGATCTGTTTTCCGTTAGCTACTTCTATAATATAAGGGGAATCTAACTGTTCTTCTATAGAATCTAGTTGGCATGCAAAATCGGCAGAGATAAAACTCTGATCCGCACCAGTGTCAAATAGAACAGATGCATAAAAGTCATGTAAGAGAAACGTACCAGTGACCACATTCGGGTCCTGGCGTGCAGCTGGTGCTCCAATAACAAAAGCTCTTCCACGAGGAGCTTGAACTGCCTGTTGTGCCTTCTTCGGGCAGTTCTTTGCAAAGTGGCCTTGTTCGCCACAGTTGAAGCATCCACCATTGTTCTGGTTGGCTGGTGGAGGGAGTGCTAGAGCAGCATTGTTAACTGCTGGATTTGGTGTCAGTCTGCACTGCTGAACCCAGTGCCCTTTTCTTCCACAACCCGTGCATTGACGGCACTGGTTGTTTGCAGCATGATGATACTGGCATTTAGTACACAAAGGATGTGGACCAGTATATTGTCTCTTGGGCACATTTTGTTGTGCTGCTGCTACTTGATTCAGGGGAGTAGCCACAGTGTAATTCTTGATAAATTTCTGTTTCTTCTTCTGGTGTTGCTGCTGCTGTGGTTTCTTTGAAGACTCTTCCTTGCGTTTACTGGTGTCAGCCTCTTTCTTCAGTACTCCAGAGGCAACCATCAAATCAGTAAGTTTTCCAGACAGTCTCACTGCAGATTCAACAGTGGTAGGGTTGGCTGAAACAACCATGCCCTGGATGCAGGCGGGAAGTCCACCCACATATCTGTCTATTCTCTTCTCCAAGGTTGGTACCATGTCAGGTACCAAAGCAACCAACTCATGATAACGAGTTGTATACCCCATGTGATCAGCCCTCTTCATCACATGGTTGGATAATTCAACCTCCAGTTTCTGCAGCTCATTCTTGGGGCAGAACTCTGTTCGCAGCAGTGTCTTGAAATCTTCCCATGGCATGGCCATGGCTTCTTCTCTTCCTCGGGCGTTGATCTGACCATTCCACCAGGTCAGAGCTCGCTTATTGAATGTTCCAGCTGAATAACGGACTTTATGATGCTCTGGACAACTGCAGAGATCCAGAGTAGCTTCAATCTTTTCAATCCATTGGATTAATCCATCGGCTCCTTCAGATCCGCTAAAGCTAGGCGGCTTACATCCTACGAATGACTTGTAGGAGTAGTGTGAGGTACCACCAGTATTCCCACTGGCTTCTCCAGATGAGTTGCCAGTGTTGTTCATCTCATTACGGAGAAGGTTGAACATCTCCGGTATCGCTTCCTTCATCTGGTTGGTCATTTGACTGCTCAGTAGATTCATCAAAGCGATGGTAGTAGGATCCAGTATGGGAGTCGTTCCTGAACCTGATGCCCCTGTGATCAGTGGAGGAGGAGGTGGAGGCGGTGGAGGAGGTGGCGGTGGTGAGTCATTTGGAGATGGCGTGGAGGAGTGTGGAGCTTGGTCTTGTGTTGATGTCAACAGCGGAGGTTGTCTTCGTGGCGGCATTCTGATCATAACCAAATGAATATTGGTTAGTGCAATGATCGAATGCAGAAGACGCAATGCAATAAGCCTTAAATCCTAAGTTCTCTATATGCAGGGTCCCTAGGTTATAGTCTAGGCCAAACCGTTTAAATAAGTGACCTATATTTCTCTATAACCATGGCTCTGATACCAATCTGTCACACCCCGAGCCGGCGGGATAGGATCGGTTGTCCCGTCGGGCGGAAGGTTCCCGGGGCGCGATATCGCGAGTGATAATCGTGATGATCAGATTGTTTACATTGCACATGATATAACTGAGAAATGCTAAATATAATAGAATTACAAAGTTAAATTACATCAGTATTGTTTATAATTTAACAATGTAAATCTACCATCAACATCATAAATTTTCTATCTTGTATTTACACAAGATATACAAAATAAATCATATAATGATGTCTTCAAAATATGCAGGTCCAAAATACTAAGTCTTCTATCTGAAGTCCTAGTTCCAAAGGAAATAACTCCTTAGTTGACCTGTTCGTCACCTGAGAAGTTATGCAAAAATAAAGTCAACACATGGTTGGTGAGTTCATATAGTTTTATGATTTGAAAATGATTTGAAAACCTCTTTTGGTAAAGACCCTAACCTCATTAACATCAACTGTATCATCCAGATCGGTATGCTTATATATAGGGCATACCCCTGGGTCAAGGCTACAACCCCGCCCAGACGCCATCCCACCACATACTAATCCGCATAGGACATTGATATTAATGATAATTAAGCATTTTTACCTAACACACCTCTGATTTAGATTATGATTTCCAAAACTTGATTTACCTTTGATTCCCTTGATTTTGAACATAGATACATGATTTTCCCACAAAAATCAGTAATAGTGAATAAAATGTAATTATTTAATGAAATAAATAAATAAACATTTAAATACAACTAAGACATGATGATTGGGTAAATTTTTACTCAATCAATTAGACTTAGTTGTTGGTGGTTGTCCAAGTTATAACCTCTCACACGTGACCCATACCAGGCATAACTCACAAGGAGTATACCTGGGCGTGACGGGATTTTAATGATGCCCATACAGCCTGACCCGAAGGTCTTCTGTACATGCGGGGACTTTAATGTTTTGCCCTTACAGCTTGACCCAAAGGTCTTCTGTACATGCGGGGACTTTAAGGATATCCTTTGATTCTTGATCTCTTGATTCTCTTAGACTTTGATACAGATTTCAATGATTGTTCACGTTGTTGCCCGTATAGCCTGACTACAAGAGTCTTCTATACCTGAAGGGACTTTATATGTGTGTTACACGTGGTCTTGATTCCATATACAACTGACATCCACCTTGACTTGAGTATTAATGAGTTCATTAGATTATAATGATTTCATTACTTCAATGATTCACACACATTTATGATTCCTGATTTCCTGAGTCTCTTGATCTTGATCTTTTGACTTTCCCATGATTCACAATGATAATTGATTTGATATCGATTCTTGGGTCTCAGATCTCACACTGAGCTTTGATTTCTTTGAATGTGATCTTTTGATTTTGTTCATTTGATTTCACTTTGAGTTTAGATTCTTGAATTGGAGATTTATGGACTAAGGGTTGATTTAGAGTTTAAATTAAAGTATTACTCATAAGAGTACTTTAATTAATTTGATAATTTGATCTGTTTAATAATTTCCTAGACAGGAGTCTAAGAGTATCAACAAACATATATATGTAAAACATATAATAGATAAAAGCATTTAAATAAACAGTTTAATAAAACAGTTTACGCATGCTTCTCAGCCCCGCGTTTAAAACAAAAATGTTTAGAAAAGGGGCAATGAACTCACCTGTGTTGCTTTGTACTGAATTACCACAAAATGCGCGCTCGTTGTTTGTAGCTTAAGTATCTTCGGTTCCTGAGTTGTTTTAAAAGAATTCGCATACGATAAGTATCTATAGTAAACGTTCTAACTAGGGTTTGGTCTCGGTGTGCAACTACGTGTCTTAGATTACTAATGTGTTTCTATGGTTTTCTCTAACTAAGCTAACCTTATTACCCATTTATAACCAAAATCCCACATTAATCATTTAAAGACTTAAAATAACATTTTCAATTTAATTTATTTAAATTACACATTCATTTAGGAAAGTCATTTAATTTAATAAGGTTTAAATTTTAATTTCTTTTATGAAAATCATAGTTAATTTACGAAAGTGAAATCAACCATGATGGGCTTGTATCCCACCCATTGGGCCATCCTCAGCCCATTACTAAATTTTGAATCTTTAAACGATTTCGTGATCATTTCTTGATTAAATAAACTTTAATAGTTTATGAAACCATAAAACTTAGTTGTATGTCTTTATGGATTTTTTTTTTTCAAATGTTTAGCTGTTGATACATACATTCCACTCATACTCTTTAGACTATTGTTTGACCCGTATGACTTCATGATAACTCATATATTTCGAATTCTTGATTACTCTAAAGTGTTAACACATCATAGAATTTCTAGTTCGCATGTATTGAACTCAAAATAGTCTCAACATTTTGCGAGATGATCTTAGATCCTTGTAAAATCCTACATTCCTCCCATGCACACACACATATCCTCATCCATCTCCATGCATGCTCACATACCTAATCCTGCCTTCCTTGCATAAGCAGCCACCATCCGGCCCAAATTTTGTCATGACGAATGAGCTTGCACCGAAAAGGTCTTGGGCCGAATGTAGTTGGGCGAAGGAGGGTTGGCCGAATAGAGGATGAGTGAACGAAGCTCCACCCGACCGAATAGCATGGTGTTCGAATGAGGGAGTGGCCGAATAGAATGAACCCGAACCATGGTGGCCGAATGAGGACCCTGTCGAATGAATTGAAGTGCCGACCGAATAGCTATCAGCCGAAAGAGTTAGACCGATTGAGAGCTGCCTCATTCGCTGTCCATTCGGCCGAATGAGGTTCTAGTCCCATTCGACAGTCTGAAGACTTTTCCCATTCGGCCAAGCCGAGTTCTTCATGAGTAGCTAGGTTTTCGAGTACATCAACTAAGGGTTGTGGTGGTTCTTGTTCCTACTTCGTTCTAAGGTGAGGTGATTTCCCTAGGGTTTGATGGAGTTGTAGTCGGTTTCCATAGAGGTTCCGAAAATAGGGTTTTCAAACCCTCAAAACCGAATGAAAACATGGATTTTACCTCAAATCTGTCGATTCTAAGCCTAGATCCACTGTACTTTCAGGATCTACTAGTGATGGTGGTGATTTTGACACCAAGAACACCCAAAATGGTTGAGATTTGAGTGTGAGATCTTAGTGAGAAGATGAAGATTCTTGTGAAAACTTTAGAGAGAGAGAGATGAACGATGGGAGGCTTGGGGCTGGTGGTTGTGGATGTTTATGGCAATTAATTGCCATAATAAATGTGGGGGAAAATACCGGGTTTGTTCGGGTTCGTTCGGTTTCGCGTGGTTTCGCGTAAAAACGTCGTTCTCGCGTCGTTTTCGTTACGAAACGACTCGGTTTTAAAATAGAATTTAGAAAATTATTTTAGGTTGTGATTCCTAATAAATTAACTAAATATCTTTTAATTATTTAATTTACAAAATATTTATTTAGCGTTTAAATCGAATCGCGCGGTCATCGCACGTATTTGTTCGAATCAAATACGACGATAACTACACTTTTCAATATTGTTTTCTAATTATTGAATATCATTCAGAACGTTAAACTTTCAGATTTATTCGTACAGATCGTCACCTATACGAATAATATGTCGGTTTAGCATTCACATAACAATATTTGTGTTGTTTTGTCCTGTAAGGCCTCACATACGTTTATACATAATAAAATCCTAACAAATAAATCACATGATGATTCTGTGTTGCCAGATAATTATCTGACTCAAGAATCATTGTTCTGAACTGATTTCTCTGAAATGACTGAGAATTCACTGTTTTGATAATATGAAATGATACTAAAACTTGATATGAACATGAATACACTGAATTACATAAGATTTGTACCTGACTACTGTTCGTGTACTGTATATGATCACTGTTCCGGTGACGGTTCCGGCACTGATGTTACAGTGAGCACCAGCCTTTATTAGTCTTTACAGTTGTGGTTGACTTAGCTTGAACAAGAAGTGCACGCGCTCTTGATTGTACTTGTTGTGTATTCATGATCATGTATTGATTTCACGTTGTTTGTAACTTATAACTATAAGTTATAAGTGTTTGTGTGTGTATGTGTTAGCCCTAGAGTTGGCTAACACTTGTGAGTCTCGGTCTTCATTCGGCCCTTAATGTGTTGAGTTTGTGAAATGTCTTAGGCCCAAAAGCCATCACTTTTGTAGTAAAAGCCATAATTCCCATGCAATATTATCCTTTAACCTTTGTTTTGACTTTTTTATGTTGTGTGAACTTGAAATCCATCATTGTGTTCTAATCTAAAGCTTAGATTATAGTTTAAGCTTTTCATGTTGTTCTTGTAACACTTAAATTGGGGTTACATGATTATTAGGTAACCATGAACCATTCTTGTAAAGATTTAGTGTCTTAGGTGTCATTAATTGTTTTAACCCCACACCCACCACGTTTGTAATAAAACCATGATTACCAATCCAATTCCTATGCATCTCATTCTTAACAATTTAATTCAAGTGTTAGATTGCATTTTTAACCCATTGGGCCGATCAATTAACCTTGGGACGAATGTTATGTATGTGAGCCCAATAAATCAAGGTGGGCCGAATCAGTCACATGGGCCCCATGAGTCACTTGGGCCGGTTATGATTGCTTGGGTCGAATGAGGTGTTGGGCTAAGTGGATCAGCATAGGCCAAGAAGTTAGACTTAAACCGATCGAAGGGGATGGTTCCAATTTCCAGCGAACCTTGGGTTCGTTTGGGGTAAAGGTTCGGCCAATCCACTGGTCTAGCATCTCCCAGGTTCGCAAGGGAAAGGTTCGCAGCTTATGAAATGGTTTGGCAAGGTGGAGGTTCGCCCATGCATAAGGTCGGCCGAGTACAGGTTCGCGATTTGCATGAGAGGTTCATCCAACTCAACTAGGTTCGGTGCTGATAGGAAGGTTCGTTCAAAGGAGGTTCGGCCATGGGAGGTTTGCAACAGCTAGGTTCGTTGATGATGGTTCATCTGATCATGCAGGTTCGGTGGTAGTGATTTGCGAACCCTTGGTTCGGTGATGGTGAAAGGTTCGGCCAATTGACTTTCGTCCCATTCAGCCGAGGTTCGGCTAACCTTGATCCCACACAACCTGAACCTTCAACATCATCATTTTCATCGAATCTAGGCTGCTCCAGGTCATTCCCATGGTGATGGTATGCGCTAACGAGTTCCTGAGAGTATAAGGTGCGTGGGAAGTGGGTTAGAACCTGGTAGGGTCGATAGGTCGAACTAGGGTGACAAGAAACCCTACTTTTTCGAACATTCAAGCATCTATACCTCGAGTTTTAGTGGATGAATCCTCAGATCGGTTGTACTTCCTTGTAGAGGATGATTGTAGCTACGTGTAGACACCAAGAACACCTGATTTCACCAAGAAACGAGCAACTTATGAAGATTTGAAGCCTTGGATTCTAGAGAGAGATAGAAAAACGGGGGTGAGGTTGTAGAGAGAGAGAATGAGAGTGATAAATGAGATAGAAAGCCTCATTTAGTCTTTATATACCACGTGTGTGTTCGGGTTCGTTTCGGTTGCTCGTTTTTCGTCTCCGTTGCGTTTCCGGCACATTACGCGTATTTTGCGTATTTTAAATAAAAATGGATTTATTTTTAATGTTTGGAAAGTGGTTATTCCTAGTAAATCTTTCGCATTTTATTTTCTTGAATTATTTTATCGAAACCAATTATTTTGAACGTTTCGTTAGATCGCGTCACCTTCGCGCGTATTCCTTCGAATCGTCACCCGAACGAACATGACGATGTTTTGGCTTTCTGACTTTTATTTTTCTACTTTTCAGTCATTATTTCAGAACGTTAAACTCACAGATATGTTTGTGTGAATCGTCACCCACGCAAACACACTGTCAGTTCGTTATTCTAAAATAACACTGCATTTGTGTCTTGAATTATGTTTCCTCACTGACGGACTCAACTAGACTTCCTGTTTTCACATTGTTTTCGTACTGATTTATCGGCCATCTGATTCCTGTCATCTATGGACATCAGATCGCAAGCGACATGTTCTTGTTGTTTACTTGTACATTGTTGTCTCTTTTGATTCGTTGTATCAATTGTACTTAGGTTTTCACCTAGATACATACAACTATCGTTTATCGTGAGTTGTTGTGCATACGGTATTTAAGCTTTCACATAAATACGTACAACTGTTTCTTGTATTCTGAATTATGTTATCACAAACACTGTTCATGCAATTGTATTTACACACAGTAAATAGTGAAAGTACACATACCGTACGGACTTGCCAGACGATCAGGTACTGGATGTCACAAAAATAATTTCCAACATATTGTTATATAAAAATAAAAAAATGTTTTCCTTCGCCTTATATACTTGTAATGTGTTATTGTCTCTTTTTTTTTTCTAGTTATTGTGTCTTTTTTTGTCATTGTTTCTTTTTATTTGTTATTGTGTCTTACTATTTTTTTAAAATGATGAGCTTTAAAAATAATAATGGTGAAACTACACAATCACGTACTTTTCATATGTCAATCATAATGATAAAACAACAACAAATTCATGTACATAAAAAATAATGATAAGATAAAATCAAATCAAATAGTTAAATTCATAAAACACAATGATGAATGCATATGACACAATCATGAAATATATGTTACTAATATAAAAGTTTTGAAATATAAAATGTTGAAATAATACAATTGTTTACTTCTAATAGGGAAAACATAAAAATATGTTAATAAATATATTAAAAAAATAACAAAAAAAACATGAAGTAAGTTCAAATGTATAACACAGTGATAAATGCATACAACACAATGGCTTGACGTAAAACACAATGATGAGTATAATACACAATGACCTGAACATAAAACATGATGATAAGTATATTACAAAATGACCTAAACGTAAAACAAAATAATAACTATATCACATAATGACCTGAACGTAAAACACAATGAAAAATATATCACGTAATGTCCTGAACATTAAACACAAAGATCAAAATGTATTTTTAAAAAAATTAAGATAATTTATGTATTTTAAAATTATGATTTTAAAAACACAATGGTGAAATAACACAATAATGTACTTTTAATACATAAAACGTAAAAGTTTAAATAACAACAATGTATTTAATACATAAAAAACAATAACAAAATAACAAACTATTATATGAAAAATAAAACACAAATATGAAGACATTACAAAATGACCAACAACGTTAAACACAAAGACCAAAATATCCTTTTAAAAAAGTTAGAAAAATGTCAATTGTTAACCCCACAATCCTTCTCGCACTTCTCCCAATCGAATCCTTTTTATTAAAACCTAAACACACACACACACACATATATATATACATACATATATACATACATACATACACACACACATATACAAATATAGACATGTATTTTAAAATTTGAATTGATTTGATTTGAATTTAATTAAAAAATTGTTTATACTTCGTATATTTGTGTATTCAAAATATCAAATAATCAAAACCTTAAACATTCAAATATCAAAATAACCAACATCTAAGTTGTAATATTAGAGATATCATTTAAACTAGTACAATAATAAAAAATTCAATATATAATGCCAGTGATAGCATACGAAAAAACATAAAGTGACAAGTAATCACAATATTATAAATTAACAACTAAAATGATCAATTTTCGAGCTTCATGATTTACGTTTTTATTGTGAATGTTTAGGTTTAGCGTATTTAAAAGTGTTAAAATTATGGATATTTTATAACTAAATTGACATTTGTCTAATAGTATTTTTGCTTTTATAAACTAAACCACCTAATTAAAAAGCCTAATTTTTAAAGATAGCAATTACTTGTGCATATAAAATAAAAATATATAAATAATTTATATTCGAATTTCGAATCGAATCGAATTAAAAATATGAAATTCGAAATTCGATTCGAAATTATACTACGAATCGAATCAAATTCGAATATGAAAATTCGAATCGAATTTCGACTTAGTGTTTTTCGAATTGAAATCGAATTTCGATTTTTTCGAGTCATATTCGAAAACTGAACACCCATAATTTTTTATGTCATCCGGTTCTTGAATCTAGTCCGACCGGTCCAACCAGTAAGCAATAAAGCGTCCGGTTCGACGTGCGGTCCGGTTATGAAAACATTAGAGTCTACTACATGTGGTTAGATTAAACCCATCTTTAAATGTTACTAGGGTTGAAATTTTAATTGATGGCATAGTTAATGGTTTGAGTCACTTGTATGAAGCCTTTATTGCAAGAATACAAATCAACATTTTCACTCGTATTCACAAAATATGCTTGATCATTGTTTATATAACTATGGTCCAAATCAAACATTGGTGATTCAATGGGTTTCATGCAGTACCTCAAGCAGCTATATATAGGAACTTAAATATCAATTTACATAATTCTTTGAGAAATGATAATAGTAAACAGATAAACGCAACATTGCATGTAGAATGCTCGGGCGGCATAGTGGTACCGGTTTTATATCTCCTAAAGAATTTAAAGAGTTTAAAAAGTTACATATATTGAATTCTTGAAATGAAATACAGTCCTTGTTTCTTGTCCTATCTACTAATCATTCAAGCTTTTATGTTAGCCTTAAAATCCGTTTTTGTTTTCCTTTAGTGACAAGGCGTAGCTTCAAAGTCGTTGGAAATAAGCATTTGCTTGAAAGACTATTTAGTCGTAGGATATTAGAAGACTCGAAGGTGAAATTTTCGTAGAAAAAGAATTAAATGAGTATGAAGTAGCAAAAGAAATTAAAGGGACTTGGTTTTTGACGAATAGCTTGTTTATGATTAATGAACACACTTTTATATACACATGAATACGAAAAATAAATACTAATAGACATGAATGCCAAAATTAAATACTAAACAAAGAGTATGACAATAATGATATTCACAATTTTCTATATTTTTTATAACGAATTTATGCTTTGTTATTTCTAAAATTTAACAGACAAATTTTCTGTTGAGATTGTTTTTATATATAACAATAAAACGTACCCAGTGTAATCCCACTTTGTAGGGTCTGAGGAGGAAGAGATGAAAACTAACATTACCCTATTGATTTTTCTGTATAAAAAGTTTTTTTAATCCATTTTAACTCGAAGTTTTTTAGGATTAACCAGTTTGGTTATCAAATTTCGTTTTCATAGATAGGATTTTTTATATACGCTTTAAACCGTGCTGAACCCAAACCAGTTTTCCACAAATCAAGTATGAATATGCTAACCAACTACCAAAGTTACCTGTGTGATACGACAAACTCGTAAAGATTAATACCTATACGTTGTGTGACAACACGATTAAAAACACATGAAGTTGTGGTAGATTGGTTATATGGAATTGAAACGTAAATAGAGAACATATTATTACGCCACGTATGTTGTTGTATATATACAAATTTTAAAAATTAATTTAATATAGGAAAAATACAATCAAGAAAAAATTGTCGTGGTGGTCCCTATGACTTGCTAGTAATTCATTCTTAATCTATATATGTCACAACTTATCCGTATGATCTTAAACATTTGAATATTTATAACAAATACAATCCCTAGCTTTGATTTTGGTGAAGAGTAAAAGGATTGTATGTGTCATAAATGTTTATAATTTTGACATCATATGAGGAATTTATAAAACTTATGGCCTAAGAGTGAAATATTAACAAACTATAGAAACCATCTTGGCAATTTAATCTATAATATTAGTCAAAAGCATTATCACGAGATGCATCGTATTTACGAATTTTATTACGTGTTACGCCAATGAAATTAATATGGTCAATTGCAAAAATTAAATGTTTAATGTTACATGTTATATAATAATACTAATATTTTTTTAGCCAGTATCAATGTCGTTCTTTACAATACCAACAATTTTACACTTTATCGTGCATCAATATATAACTCACGACTATTTTATTTTATTTTTTACTTAACGAAAGTTGTGGAAAATAAAGTTATATATATTAGATGAGGATAAACTCTAAATTCTCGAAAACTTGTAATGTTGATTAGTAAATTTTGAAACATTCCAACCAAAATAATTATGACTGACACAAGATTCTATCCTATGTCCCTTTAATACACACTACAAATACTTGACCAGTTGATCTAACCAATCTTTGTGTCTTTGGTGTGAGAAACGTTTTCAACCCAAGAAAATTATGACACACACAAGAGTCAAACATGCGTCCCTTCATACATCTCACATGTTGCTTAGGACTTGAGCTAACCATCATATGTTTGATAGGTGTGACAAAAGATTGTGAATTATTTAAAACTTTCAAAAAGGATTAAAAAAAGTCACGTGGTGTGCAGTGGCACCCTCGAAAGTTAATAAATGAGGTTATATGCAATGTTGAGTTCAGTTTAAAAAAAAAAAAAAAAAAAAAAAAAAAAAAAAAAAACTTATAAAGAAAAAATTGGATTTAACAAATAATCATTGGCTAATAATTGGGTTTCTAATGAAGCATTTAGAAAAAAAAAGTCCAATAAGCAAGACGGAGCCCAATTTGGTGACTTGTTCTTATGGCTTAAAACTTTAAACCAACAGATTTTTTGAATGAATTAAAGCTACATTTATTTTTCAGGTCAAATTTAACTAGTAATATGCATTTTAGTTTTCAAATCGTTTTTATTTTTCACTTAAAAGTACTCATTACCTTGTTTATGTAACTATTCTATAATGTAAATCTTTCTTATCAAATATCAAAATCCATGTTCTTTTTTTCTAGAATCATATAATATGCTATGACATAGATAATCAAACAAACATTACATATAACATAACAATTGTATTAGATTAACAACTTTACTTTTATTTGTCTAACCAATGGCATTGGGGCATTCATTACGTTCGATAGCAATTCTGATACAAATTCGAATTTGTTATGCATGTGATATTATTATTTAGTTGTATTTCTTATCGCATATTACCAGTATTGTTAGAAATTTGTTGTGATAAATCGTTTTTATTGTGAACTGAATTTACTTTCATTTCTGTTATGATATTTGAGCAAAGCCTCTTATAGAAAACTCATTGTAATATATTGGTGTGTTAGTGGTGTGTCCACCACCCAAACTCATGCCTAGTGCATTTGGGTCAACGAGTTATATACACATCTATTGTATTTTGTTGTTTTGTATAGGTGGGTTACTACACTTTAATTCACACCTATTGTAGTGTATCATGTTCAATGGGTATCTTCTAATGTGATATGACTTATCTTACTACTTACTTATCTTGATTGTCTTGATCACACTTTTTCGGTTGTACATTGCAATTTTTTTACCATTATTATTGATTATTATTGTCCATTATTTTAGTTATATGTTTTTAATTTGTCTCAATTTTGTATCGTTAAATCATAATATTGCTTTAGTTTTCTTATTGTCAATCATGTCATCGCTACTATTTCTCGTTCCATCACTAAGCTACGTATCTTCCTTTGTTTTTTCTTCACGATAGGTACTTTACAATAGGTATTTAAGGGTATCATGGAAATGTGTGAAGCAAGTTATAGAGCAAACTTGTAGAGGATTGGAAAATAAAATAAAATAGATAAAAATAAAAAAGACATTGTTATTATGAGAGTTTATTGTACATGATCAAACCATTTGGTGCGTAATTAAAATAATTAATACTTGTTGGATCAGTTGAAAAATTGGAACAACGCTTAACAACTATATCCTTAACTATCTAATTATAAGCTAACAAATACATAATATTTGTCAATAGGATCTCACAAAAACTTAAACATAACACTTGAGAAAAATTAAGAACACACAAGTTACTTCAAGCTCAAAGTTTAATTTTCTCAAATACTGAAAAAGTTACAAGGCTTGAACAAGAACTCTTATACTAAGCATAATTGTAACATCCTGATTTTCATGTAACTCATTCTTGATATGCAAAGAATGTGCTTTTATGTACGGTGTATTAATTTTACTTTACCTTTGTAATCCGATAAATGTAATCGGTAAAATTTGAAGCTTTTGATATATAAAATACATGAGAGGATATGACTATGATAATTTTTCTTGGAGAAAAATAAGTCATACTCACAATAGATACATTATTTAAAAATGATTAGTTTGTGTGAAAGTAGAATGAGCAAATAATGCACGGAACGAAAGGTATGCTAAACCGAGTAGTTAAAACGACCATAATAAGTAGACCCCAAATTTCACTATGGATTCAGATTATGAAATTTACATGGTTGGATAGGTATCTGAATATCATGAATATAGGCGAAAATGGTGCACAAAACGGAGTTCTTATGAAGCGGGAATCGTGAAAACAAGTTTCGAACACATAACGCGCGACTGATTATGTGTCAAGCTGCCATGACACGTGTCAAGCAACCATGAAACGTGTCAACAGGCCTTTTCACATGTCCAGGAGGTATGCCACGTGTCCCAAAAGGTCGCCACGTGTCCGGTGACGTGTCACAACCCCGGTGCCTCGATTCGCGTGCCAATTCCTATAAATAGACTGTACCGGTTCATTTTTTTTCGTATTCCTTTCAAACACCATACTTTTCTCTCAACCAAAATACCCCTCTAAGCCTCCTTTGAATTTATATAAGTGTTGGGGAAGCTCGGATTACGCTCGGAATGCTATGAGAACGTTAAACGGAGCTCTGCCCGTTTATTAACATGTAAGGCTTTAAAGCTTTCGTTCAGTTAAGTTATCTTCCATATGTAACACAAGACTTATCCAAAGGCTATGATAACATGTTAAACAAGTTATTTAAGATGTTTATATACATATTATCTCGTGGTTAATGAAACAAGCTAAACACTCGTACAAAGGATAACTTAACATAAGTTGTTGTGCTGCTAGATTAGAAACCCAAATTAGTGTTATTGCTCATGTAATGATTCCACTAGGATATTTTTGATATTAGGAAATTTGTGATTAAGTGGAATCAAGATATAATATCGAGGTTATATCGATCAAGTATTATCAAGTCAGGTGAGTTCTTCGTAGCCCTATTTTAAATGTTTAATCATTTGCGAAAATGATTTTAACCCGACTGTGGTTGGGTAAAGAATGTTTAAGTCTCAAATGCTGTTGAAAAATTAATGATTTTGAAAATCTCGACTGCGGTCGAGGAGAAAAGGTGGTTTTGTAGTCCGAGCTGCGGTTGGGCAACAGTTGAACGTTGTGGTGCTGAAAATTGTTTTTGTACTGCATGTAGCTGTAAAAATGTTTTAAATAAAGGTGTACAGAAAATATTTTAACATGGTTTTCAAACCCATTATAATAGCCTTTGCATTAAGCGATACTTAGAATAAGACTATCATGGCTGGTTATAGCAGCGCCTGAATAAGTTGTGACGATCACTTCAAAGGGTGCGTGACCTCTGAGGCAGTGCTTTAGTAGGGAATGCATAGATGGTATTATTGTGGTTATTTTTGATACTATACAATTTATTCATAATTATTTGATGAATTATTATTTTATGCGTACAAATGTTTATGGACTATGGTTTAAAAGACTTAGAACTCACCAGTTTTTAGCTGACTTGTTTGAGTATGCATACCAGAGTGGAATAATGTTTCGTGTAGCAAAGGGAAGGCAGAGGCATAACTAGCATAAGGAAGGCTTGTTTAAGGAGTTTTGTACTGGGTTAGTGTGAACCTACTATATTGTAGTTTTTTTTCTTGGATGTAAATACTTACTAATAAAATAAGTTAAAGTTTTTTTTAATCCGCTGCCTTGTAACTATGTATAACTTTGTGTTATGGATCAATTCCAACCATTGTCAGTGGCGCCATCTCTGGAGTCCGGGATCGGGGCGTCACAATAATATAATGAGAGGTTATATACTTGAATCTACAACAATATTCTCTTATGAATATAAAGCTGGACAAACACTACAAACAAAATAAAAACTTGTTCTAGTATTTATTGTGGTTTGATAGGCAAAAACACATTAATTACAATTAATACAAATAAATGCATTGACCCTTTACATTAAATGACTATGATATAAAAAAAATAATTATGTTGATCTTGAAATCATCATAGAATCTTCTAATGTCACTGTTCTTCTGGATGTTGTAGTCTGCCTCTTTAATAATCACAGGAATGTCTTCGATTTAGTCAGCAGACGTGAAAGCTCTGTCAAGAGAACTAGTTTCTTTTTATTCAGAGAGGAATAATTCCTTCGTAAAAGAATCGACAATCACGCACTCTACCTCCCCACTAAAAAAAGCGATTGAGAATATCGAGAACTTAAACAAAAATGCAAAAGTGGGCATACCCCAAGGCTCTCCTCTCCCTCTTTTTTAGTCGACATCATCAACCCCATTTTTCACCTTGAATGGGTCAAAGCCAAAAATATGATGAATAGAAGGAAAGGAGATCAGAAAAATAGGCGGGTGACTTCTAGTGAATTAGAAGGCCCTATTTATGCTCTCAAAGACCGGCTTTTATAGAACTGAGATTCCATAGGCCGAAACGAAGCCCTTTAAATGTAGAATTAGGAGTCGAACCCATGCATTTAGCCCGAACTTTTGTCATTTCTAGAACATTCTTAATTTACTTCAGTAGTTATGTTTATTGGAAGTATCTTTGTATTCAAAAGTTGATCTTTGCCAGAAATCTGAATTTCTTCAGAAGCTCCTTTAAGATGCTACTTTGCCTCTCAAAAAAGCGTTCTGAGATATGTTATTGTATTCTCTTAGGAAAATAGTTTGCTTACAATAGAGAAAGACAACATCGAAAGTCTTACATATTTTTTTGGAAAGAGTTTTCTTATGATGGAAAAAAGATATCATAGAAAGTCTCTGGCCTTTTGACATCTTCTTCACTGGAAAGGACTTTTCACATGATTGAGAGAAGTTATCATCAGAAGTCTTGGTGCTTTGATATATTTGGAAGCCTTGTCTTCTATTTTATTGTCTCTTTCTGATTATCAAAAGGATAGATTATTTCTTCATAGGCATTCAATTTTCCAAAGGCTAAATCTTCCTTCCGAAAAGTGGAAGTTTCCTAGGAATAATTCTATCCTTTTGATACTTACTTGGACTTTCTTGGGATATGGAATTTATTAGGAATGATGCTACACTTGAAATGTGATTTTGGTATGAAAGAGCCTTTATTGATCTCTGATGCTACCAAAACACTTAGTCATTCTTTAGACCCATTAAGTGTCTCCTTACAACCCTTATTAGCATTTATTACCATTGGTCCCTGAAAAGAGTTGTGAATATTGTGAGGAGGAAGCAAAGCAATGTCATTCAGGATTTCTATAGAGTCCAAGTATCTATGCTTCAAAGAGTACTTGAATCCCACCACTTTGTCTCTTAAAAGTGAAGAGTTTCTTGACTGCATCATAGCTCCAAAAGAGAATGTGCTCATGCACCTGTAGAGCTCAATAGTCATTGTCCAAACATGCTCAGACTGAGGATGACCTTGAGATGATCCACCTTACTTAGTTTTCTTCTTCTTCGACCTCCTGGGAGCAAGGCACAACTTCCTCTCTTAGCCTTCTCCCATCCTCCCTTGGATGTTCCTGATGATCAGATTTCTTCCAATCTTCTTCTTATCACTGAGGTGATTGGCATGTTGCCATCGGAAGGACCTGATGGAGGAGTTATAGGCTCATTGTTAAGAATCAATGAAGTCAACACTTATTCCCAAAAGTTGGCCTAAGCTTCATGAATAGACTAACTTCCTACTAGCTCACTGATAGGAGAAATAGGAGGTCAACAACTTCTTTGGAGCTTCTTGAATGGACCAATAATATGTCGACCTTAACTCTCAGTCATCTCTTCTTTATGAAGAGACGCCAATGAAGGCTCTTCCTTGGATATCAGCTCTTTGAATTTCTTTATGTGCAAATCCAGGGTGGGCATCTTCATATTGTTCAAAAGCTGATATAAGAATCTGTAGTTCCATAAGAACTGATTCATTTTATCACTATCCTTGATGTCCAAATCCTTATTCTTAGACATCAAGGCAGCTTGTTCAGCTGCAGCAGCTCTAGCGAGTGAACCAATATGGTCAAACTCACTTCTCATCTCTTGGACCAACTTGTGCATAATGTCATCCAGATTATAACCTTCCTCATGGAGAAGCATGGAACTTCTTGCTTTCAATTCATCCTTGGAGGTATAAGGTCATCCCATCTTCTTCTGCGGCCTCCTCTCCTCTAGGGGCCTTCTCTTCCAGGCTAAGTTTCATTGTGACAACCGACATCCGAGCAACCATGAGTTGAAAATCCAATGGTGTACACAATCACAGTGTAAGACATAGGGTCATGAGAGAGAAGACAACAATAATAAACGACAATAAAAATACATGGGTTTTTCCTAAAACAGTTAGGAAAATTCACTTAATCACATGAACATGAGTCAGAAGAAAAGAAAAACAACCTGTGAGGGAAAACAATGAACAAAACCTGAATAGATAACATTTGGAGTGTCGATCCAACGAGATATAGACATGGGTGATGATCCATATGGATATGTTGTTAGGTCTGGATACCCTAAATGAAATCTTTACAGTATCAAAAAAATTTAGCAGTTAAATACAACGCGGCGTTTATATGGGTGACGATTCATACAAATGTCAGCGTAAGTCTTTAACGTTGATGTAAAATAATAACAATTTTAACAAATCTCACCAAAACAATTTAATAAACAATCAAAATTTTAAAACACACAACCGTTCGTACGAATGGGCCTTCATTCGTACGAACTGGTCTGATTCGTGAAGCTTTCATAGCCATAGTGATTCGTGTGACAGCACAACTATAAAAGCAACACTTATGTTTTTAAACCCATTTTTCACCAAACTCTCCCAAACTCTCCCCTCTTTCGCTCCTCTCGATTTTCGGCCATTTCCACACGAAATCGGACCATTCCACCATCCAAATCGTGTGTATTTCAACCCCAACACTTCCATTTCAAGATTTCAACCCTTTTCATCTCATTTCGGTCAAATACGAACTCCACAGTAAGTATTAGCACAGATCCTTTGTACCAAAACTGTCACACCCCCAAATTTCCAACTAACGGAATTATACCGTTTGGGAACGTGACAAACCAGGATCTCAGATCATTAGACATAACGAAGACCTCTATATGAATTTCAAAACATATGGTGGTCTAAAACTGTAATATCAAAGTTTCAATGTTTGCGGAAGCGTTTTAAAACCAATAACAATACGTAACGGTTTGAAAATGTAAAGTACAATTTCAAAAACATTCCATATCTTAATTGAACAAAACTAAAACACTTGAACTGAAATGCATGCATGAGACTCAACATCCTAGTCCCTGCTTGTCCTTGCTTGTGTCTTAGTGTCCTGAGAAAACATGTAAATCAAGTCAACACAATGGTTGGTGCATACACAGGTTTAAGTATTCACAATGTTCAAAACAGCAGTTTGAATATCAAGTTTGTAGATAACATAATCACACATGCACAGTCATGATAGCTAGTCATATAAACTATTTACACAAGGGGTCGACACCGAAGCTGACGAGTTGCCATGCTATAGCATGTTTTTGCCTTAACACTATTGTCTAGACGAACAATAGCAATGTGTGTGTTTGGTCAGTCAAACACCTGCGTAGATCCCATCTACCAAGTGAGGTTTGTCAAACCCAATAGATCTATCTTCAACTACCACGCTTTGCACTCCGGCAAATTAAACGGTTCGAAATAGAAGGCTTTGTAATGCTATGTTTGCACTTTATGTAAACAGCTAACTCATGCAAGTGATATGTATCTAAAAGCGTTTGTTGCACATGTTTTCTCCCCCAAAACAGTTAAAAATAAGAAAGGGGCCGTGTACGCACCTTTGATAGTGAATAGAATGATCACGTGTTCGCGAGAGTACGTAGAATAACTTCTACGAAGAATCTGTGAAATTATAATAACGTGTCGTTATTTGAAATGTCAGAATCTTGATTGTAGTCATATAAGTGTTAACACACTTATATTGAGTTGTTAGAAACGTTCATACGAAAGTATGCACGATTTTTAGTTCATTCAGTTAAATTATAAAAGTATACGCGATTTCGTTTAAACACGCAATTATACACGATCATATTTTTTGGGTTAAAATATAAATTTTATTATTTTATTTTATTCGAAATTCCGTTACGGTTCCAACGAAACTTGAACGGGTTAAATCGGAGTTCGTATGCGAGAGTTATTGTAAAAATACTAAAAATAGTTTTAAATCCCTAAAAATGGTGGAACCCGGAATCGAACCCGCGACCACTCCCTCACAACACACCTTGCTTACCAACTCATCTAACTCCAATTTCATTACAAGGTTCTGATTTATAATTGTTTTAAACATAATTGGGCCGGTTTCCCCCCTTGTTACTATAGCCGAAGCAAAATAGGTTCAATTGGACCTCGGTTCGAACCCGATCAAACCCAAGACCATAGGGCTTTTAATCAAGCCATCCAAACGAGTCTCATTGTGATTTTAATTTCATTAATTCAGCAAAATCATGGGGTTATTATATCCTAACCCGTTTCGAATTCAAACATACTCCCCATTGATTCAAATTGATTAAATTGGTTAATAAAAGATGTTGAGCTCATGAGGTTTCATTGAACAGAAGATTTCGACCCTATCTGGGTCGTTTAATTTGAAAACTAATTCCATTTACATCAAAATCCCCAATTCATTTTGTTCTTAGAACCCTAGAACTTGATCTCCTATCTTTCGATGTTTAGAACTGAAATTGGCATGTGCTTATCCTTAGTCGAATGCGTCTGAAACTAACCATAGCAATTAATTTGATTCTTGAACTCGTTTGATCAAAAACCCCCAAACCCGTTTTTGCTTAGAACCCTAGAATTCGAATTCAAAGCATTCGATGTTATTACACAAAATTGGCTTATGTTTAACCTTAATCGGCCATATTAGAAGGTATTGGAGTGATTACTTACTTGTTTAGATATTGAATTGATGTACTTCGACTTTGGGTTGAATTTCGGCCACCCCCTCGATCGAACTCACTATCCACAACTTGTTGTTTCTAATTGATGGATTCCACAACCCCTAATAATGCCGACTAGAGTCTCTGGTTTGTCAATTTTGCAAATTTTGATCGAGACATATGATTTTGATGGTGAGATGTTACGGTTTCGACTCTTGATCATCCTTTTGGTTTAATTCGACAGATTAATGACTCAATAACTGAAGATAACGGTTATTCCTCATTATTGTGATCATTAAACAAGTTTAATTCGGGTTTAATTGCCTATAAATATGAAAATCGAATTCAATTTGGTGTTTTGGCCTAATTTTGACTTTTTAAAGTCAAAATCCTTGCATTTTAACATAATTACAACTAAATCATTGCAATTGTAATGTTTAAAACTTGTTTTGCACCATTATAACTCTTGAAATTCATTTTTGCTCGATTACATAACATTTCGGTTAATTCTAAAGTTAACGGAATTAATCCGGAATACCGAATTGTAACTAATCGGCCCATTGGAATATTATTGGGCTTGATTAACCCAATTGGACCTCCTAAATACTATTGGGCCTACTTTGGGCTCATTGGGCCTACCTTGGCCTTACTGGGCCTACCTTGGCCTTACTGGGCCTTCTTGGGCCTTACTGGGCCTTACATGTATTGTTGGCCTGTGATCTAACCACTTTCAGTTAACACGGTTAATCCGAAAAGTCGGATTGTCACAAAAACACTCCAAAATGTTTTACCATCAATTTCGACCATAAAAACACAAAAGAAACCACCGATTTCAAAAATGGTGTTCTTGGTAAACTTGCAGGCGAATGAGCCATATGAAGGGCTCATTCGTGCGAACGAGAAGCCTCGTTCGTAAAGGGGAGTCACACATACGAGCTGCCAGACGAACAAGCCACCGCACGAAAGACATAGGTTCATTCGTGCGGAACAACCATATGAACGGAGGCCCATTCGCACGAACGAATGACAAGATGGAGAACATGCATTCGCATCACTCCGTTCGTGTGAATGAGGGCCATTCACACGAGCCACTCGTTCGCCCCAAGAATAGCCCAAAACAACTAAGTATTGAAAGTTCTATCTTACACAGTTTGTACTGATAGAACCGAGCCTTAGACCCGATTTTAAATCTAATCAAACTAAAACCAAAGAAAACACATTTTCCAGAATCATATCAAGAAACAGAGCACATAATCACCTAACACCTAGCTAACTAATATTTAACACATGATTCAAACCGAGAGATCATACCGAGTGAGTGCATCGACGACTCAAGACCTCAGGTGAGTTCACAGACCCCTTGTTTTAAATTTTCTTACTTCCAAATCATTTGGGGCTGATAACATGAAACCTCTTATTCGAGTGATCAACAAATAAGAGTTATTTTCAAATAATTTCAATGGAAGGATCAACCCTCAACCTCTTATACGAATGTTACACGTATAAGATTCTTTTCAATTACTTTTACTGAGCGTTCATCGCTCCATTTAACTTTTCATCAAACCACAACAACAAACCAGTTTCGAGGGTTCAAAACACAAATCACCGAGGAGATGTCCGTTGACCACAACAGTTCGAGGCTTTGTGCCCAACCAAGAGGTGAACGGACACAAGTCGTGGAATTGTGTAGTGCACAATCGAATACCATCACTTTCATGAGAATCCCCCATCAAAAAACAACATGTTTTTATGGTATCTGTCTAGAGTAATTCACTAGGACATGCGTCCACACAACATCACATTGGGAATTCGCTGAGGAATTCTCGAACAACACACATCAGAGTCATTTACCATTAGTTGACGCGGGTCAATCGACGGTAACGTAGATGGTACCATAGGTTTAACAAATCTCCAGCGCTGAGGATGGTACGTTACACGCAGGCACACATACAACAACTCAGATTAGTTCCAGGGGAACTAATCACACAATCATATCAGTTAGGGTTGGTAAATGATCAAAAGGGTGATATTAAAGACAGACCACACAACAACAAAAAAAGAGTTTTCAAATCAAATAAATGTTCAAGACATGCTCTTGAACGAGTTTCAAACGAGTACACAGTAAACAATGTTTTACTACAAGAAAGAAGCAGCATTTCAGTGATTTACCAAAACAACAAAACCTGTCTCCTATATCAGGAGACAGAGCATACGCTTCTTTCTCACAATTTCATTTTACAATCATCTGTCGTGTCGAGTAGAGTGGAGATACACAAGTGACAAGGTTCGATTTCCATTAAGGACACCCTCGTGGATCATCGAAGGAGTGGTGGGCTAGCGGTAAGCTTGACCTTACGTATACCCTATACATAAACTACCTTCATTGATTTGGGATGGTGTCAGTAATGATGGTCAGACCAACGCACTTGTGTAGTTCATTCGTGTTTTCAACACCATTCGCACATCACTTTCAAAATCAATGCGAATAGAAAGATTTTTACTAAACCTTTTACAAAACCTAATATTTTCAAAAACTAATGTGACTCACCAACCTAGTGTTGACAGATTTTACATGTTCTCAGGTGAAGAACAGGTGAACGCACGATGGCTTTTAGAGAGAGAAAGATAGGATTCCTTAGAGGAACCTACAAATCCTGCGTGGAATCCCTCCGGCCAGCCCGGATACAAGATTCAAGACTTGCACCTGTGCAAGCAACCTTTGTGGGACATTTTGTCCTCATTCCAGATGTCCAAGTCAAAATGTAATAGAATTAAATTATGAATCAGTTGTAATTTAATTTTATTCACTTAATGCATTTAGTATTCTCATATTATCATGTGCAATGTAACAATCTGATCACTCCGATTACAATCACACCTCGGGACTATTCCGCCCGACGGGTCTCCGATCCGACCCGGGGTGCGACATTCATCTTGCCTTTAGTATCTACTGAAGGTCTATGTAACATCAGTGTTCGAATCATACTCGGAACAGTAACGTGTACAATAGATCAGGTACGGAACTATGTGTATTACATGTGTATTATTGTCAATCGATGTTCATTACGAAACTATTACGTATATATTTAAGAATCTTATTTCAAATCCATGGTTTAACAGTCAGAATCCTGTCTGACAATACATGTTTGTTATGTGAATTTTAGTTAGGATTTTATTATGTATATACGTATGTGAGATTATACAGAACAAAACAATAAGGAACGTCGTTACGTGAATATTAAACTGACGGAGTATTCGTGCGGGTGACGATTCGCACGACTATATCGGTAAGTTTAACGTTCAGAATGATGTCCAATAATTAGAAAATCAAATCGAAAAGTATAGTTGTCGTCGTGTTCGTACGGGTGACGATCTAAACGAATACGCGTGAAAACCGTATGATTCGATTAAACAGTTAAAATAAACGACTTTTAGAATTTTAAATATAAATAAAAGATAATTAGTTAATTTATTAGGAATTACAACCTAATTTAATTTGGAAAATTCTAATTTTAAGATTTTATTATTTCGTTACGAGAAAACTGAAAACCGACTTTTTTCACGAAACCAAGCGAACCTGAACACGTCAGAATGATAAAAACCATTTAATGGCATTAAATGCCATTCAAGACCACCCACCTACTAGCTCTCTCTCTCTCTTTCTAAAATCGACATTCTGTAAAGATGTGATAATATGCATCAACACATTCTCTCTCTCTAACTTTCTCACTATAGAAAACCCACCATTTATGAAGATATCAAGCTTTGGGTCATCAAATTTGAGGTAAAATCAAGTTAGATCGAGCTGTTCTTGTGGTTGGCACTATTCTAGCCACCTGCACACTTGGCAGCCGGTTTTTGAGCTTCAAAACCCATAGGTTTTGCACCAAATCAACTTAGGATGTTAAGGGTAATATTGGATTGAAGTTTGGTAAGCTTGGAAATCGATTGGGATCTGGGAATCATAGTATCGACGCAAGAAACTCAAGAACATGTTAGTTTCGACGACCTGCATCATCAGCCACCTTCATCCATCGAGATTGCTAATCTCAATGGGCTAATTTTGTTGTCTTCTGGTCGATCCTACTAAATTCGAAGGTCTCCAGGTCTTGGAGCATATGGCACCATCGATACTAGCAGTATCGATGGGCTAAGAGGCTGTTGAACCTACCTGTCGAACCTAACATTATAGAAGGGGCTGGGGTTGGCTTCCATCGATACTAATCTACTCTTGGCTTCCGATATTAGACCTTGACCTGTCGATACTATTATATGAGTCTAATCCAAGTATTTAGAAACTGGAACGAGCCTAAACCCTTAAGTAATGAGTTCATAAGAAGGGTTTGAACATGGGATAGTCAAGTGTTAGACTATTAGAGTTTCTATGTGTCTAAACCGATGTTGTTGTCCATCGAGACTAAGGTTTTCAACCCAAATTTTTTTTCTAAACCTACTTAACACTTAAACCAGTGTTTTTATTAATCAAATGGGTTTAAAATACCTGAGATTGTTTAATGAAATCATAAGTGAAGTTGATAACATCGGAAGTGGTTCAATGTGGTTATTTTGAGGTGTTAACTGATTTTGTGACTATCAACACTAAGAGTTTTCAACATCAAAGTGTTATAATGTCACACCCTCGCCAACGGCGCAAGGATGAGACGAAACTGATTATCTTGAGCACATCGCGTAAGAGAGAATCCTAATCATGCCATATCATAATAAATCATGTCCACAAAATAAAGTATTAATTATACAAGACTGAAGATTCAGTATCATAAAGCCTAATTTCATCTAGGTATTATAAATAAATCTTCAGCTGTATTCAAAAGATCTGCTTACTTCTCCAGCTACTTGCTTAACTTCTAATTTCCTGAAATGCATGTTAAATCAAAAGGTCAACAAAATTGTTGGTGAGTTCGTAGGTTTACGACTCGATAAAATTGTGAAGTATGTATTGTTCACCAATAAACACAAGGTCTTGAAGCAAGTAGCACAAGTTCACAACTATACCTACTGACTTCTTGTACACCCTTTCTTGCTAATGTCTTATCACAAAACATTAATTCTTGTTGGAAATATACCATTCATAAACCATGGAATCGTGGTTGGTGCGACCAAACCATGAATGGAGGTTTGTCAAACCCCGCTAGTACTAACTTATATTAATCCTTCGGCTCAACATCGTGAGTTAAATGGTTGTGTAGGTAGTAGGGCCATTTACGAGATAAATTCTTGTCTTATGCAACACGTTGTAACCATGTGCAAATTCTTGTAACAATTAATTTATGTAACGTGCATAACACCCCAAAAGTTAAAATAGTATTAAAAAGGGGCTACGAAAACTCACTGTAACAATGGCAAGCAGGTTTCTTGAATTTCTTGAGTGGTTAGATACCCTTATGTAAGTCCTACAATACAATGGATCAATAGGTCAACGGTTCATCCATTTTCTAGAAAAATTATCGGACAACTTTGACTTCTAGTATGATTCTTTGAAACTCAAATCAGGTTAACTTTACTTTTCTCTTTTTGCACAACATTCTAGTTATTTATAATCTTTCATCAATGGCTGTTTCTTATGACCCATGTCATTTGTCATAAAGCTTCCATACATACGATTCTATGTCTTTTTACTCATTTATCCATATAAGTATTCCCTTTTATGAACATTTTTATACTTATATGTATGGATTTATTTGATACTTGGATCCCTATACATAGGTTTCGGTCCCCATTCCAACACTGGATTAGGTTTAAGCATACATACATATGTACACATACATATACCTCTATATATATATATGTACATGATCATACGGACAAATAGGCCTAACAACATGTGAATGATTGTACCTCTTTTGTGATAATAACTCATTTTTCTAGTAATGTTATACATTTATCAAAGCAAAACTTTGTTTAGATCTTTTGCTTATAACAACAGAATGGTTCAAGTGTCAGTTATCATATTAATGTAATCCGTTTAACCATTGTGTCTTCCTTTTAAATTCGGTATATACAGCTTCCATGTTTATACAATTTTGCCTAGTGGTAGCTCATACATAGGTTATATATTCCAACTATGGGTTTGCATGTACAAGTATTATGCACTCACGTAAGTGTATGTGCATGCCATTCCCATGATTGTTTTACTCCATCATCTTTACATAAAGTGGCATTCTTGCATTATTAAGTGGAATTTTTTTTAAAGTAGGTGGTATTGTATGCAATCTTGTGAAACTAGGTGGTTTTGGGTTGTGTTTGCGAAATTGGGTTTTCCGCTACCTCAAGTAGCGGATTAGGCTGAGGTGGCTTTCAACACGACATTAAAGGCTGCCACTTGGACACAATTCCGCTACCTCAAGTAGCGGAATCCCTAACCATGTTTAAACCGGCTTTAATGACCTACCTAACCTATTCCGGAGATAGAAGTAGCGGAATACACACCCATTTTTTTTGAACAGCGAATACACATACATACATACATAACTCTATTCCGGTTTATCAAGTAGCGGAATACATCCCATCTTCTAAACGTGGTGTTTATCTATTCCGGTTGTACATGTAGCGGAAAATAACTCTTACCTACCAAAATTTCACCTTTTCGTGTACGATGAAACCCTGAAAAAGAAACATGTTCCCACGTTTTTTGCACAACTAGAACATACCCCCACCTACCAACATTATGAATTTTTGAGGAAATACCCCCATCTACCAACATTATTTTACACAATTAAAATAATTTATCACATATTTTTATATTTTTTAATTGACATCAAACTAATAATTTATGAAGTGCAGGGTGTATATTTATATACTAGGTAAAATCCCGTGTATTACATGGGTTGAAAACTGAAATGTTATATACTTTGTAAAAAAACGTGTTTTAAAAAACTTGTTTTTATAAGAAAACTTATTTTTACAGAACTTTTATTTTTCCTAAAACTAAAAATTTAAAATAATTCTTATTTTTTTTAAATTCATTTTTAGAAAATTTTCATATTATGTAAACTTTGTTTAAGTGTGATTTTTAATAAAAAAATTCATTTTTTATTTGTTAGAACTATTTTTTAATATGAAAAAAGGTATATAAAGTCATTAGTCATTAGATTTAAAGAATATAATTATAATTATTATTTAATATGAAAGAGAATGATTGTAAAGATTAAAAAATGACATGTGGCAATAAATATTTTAAAAAAATGACATGTGGCAATAATAGCCTAATAAATTGACATGTGGCAAATTATTTACTCTTTTATTAGAGAGTATAGATTTTACTTTTAAAATTGAAATAAAAATTTTAAACACTTTATATTTTATGTGTTTTTTGATACTCTTATTGCCTATATATATGGTCATAAACACATCATTTAACATCAAATATTTCACCAAAGTAATATTACTCTAAATATCATTTGTGTTCTATCATTTTCAACGATAAAACGATGTCTTCTTTTCAACCATTTCTTGTTAAATTATACTAGAATGGTGAAACCTCATACGTAAACGGAGTTGTTGATTATGATGAAGCAACTCTCACAACCTCGTTTATAATTAGATACAGAATTACCTATCAACAATTAGTTGATGAAGTCTGTAACCATGTTCAAATTGTTAGACAAAATTCACAAGTGAATTTGTTACTCTATTACTCTTTTCAAGGATTTAGTGAAAGTTCTTTCTTAGTTGGGGAAGAAAGCATGAACATGCTTTATTTTCTATCAGAAAATGTAGTTAACTTTATGGCTCATATAAAAGTTAACTGGCAATCATTTATTCTATCTCAACATAGTAGTTGTATGGACCTCCTGCGAGGTTTTTCCAGTTCTTATGCTGGTGGTGTCGATAATACAACAGCTTTACAAGACTACAATACGGAGGTTGGTGTTGCATTATTAGATCAGCAGGTTAATGAACATTACGAAAGTGATGGTTTTGAGCACTCTGAAGGTCATATGACCAATGAGAGTGAAGAAAGTGAATTCCCTCCCTCCAACGACGAGTCCGAAGGCGAAGGTGAAGACCAAATCCCTTTTTCCTCAGAGCAGTATAATTCAGGTGTTTATCAAGGATTCAGTCAATCATTTGATCTCAATGAGCCTATAGAGGAGTCAGACGATTATGTTCTTCCCGATTTTGATGATGAAGATCATATGGACGTATGGAATGAAGATTCCAACGAAATCCGTCTTGGCATGTATTTTAATTCAAAAAATGATGTCATGTATGCGGTCAGAAGATGGAATGTTGGTTGTAATAGGGAGATCTACGTGGCCGATAGCAAACCATCTTTATGGAAAGCTAAATGCAAAACTACACAGCCACAAAAGGATACAGTCCCTGTTCAACAAACGCCTTTGTGTCGGTGGCGTGTAACTGCTTCAAAAAGAAGAAAACATCACATGTGGAGAATCACCACATGGACTGGTGCTCATAGCTGCTACTCAACTGTTATTCGAAACAATAATCGAGCTTTAAGATCCAAAGATGTTGCTGCACATATCTTCCCCCAAATTCGTGAAGATATATCATTTCCGGTAAAACAGATTCGCGCTTACATAAAAGAGAAACTTAAGGTTGATATTACATATTCCAAGGCGTGGACAGCACGAAGAATTGCTATCGAGAGAATTCATGGTAATTGGGAGAGCAACTTCAATGAGTTGCCAAAGTATGTAGAAGCACTGAAGGCCTCAAATGATGGTACTATAGTAACATGGTTCCATCATCCACATAGTACACCGAAATGTGCTGTGTTTAAATATGTTTTTTGGGCATTCGGACCATGCATTAAAGCATTTCATCTCTGCCAACCAGTAATATCTGTTGATGGTACTCATCTTAAAGGATCATACAGAGGTAAGCTTTTGATTGCTGTTTCGAAAAACGCTAACAATTACATATTGCCTGTGGCATATGCAATCGTTGATGAAGAAACTAATGAAAGCTGGGGTTGGTTCTTCCAACAATTTCATGAACATGTTAGAAGTAACATCATGGGAAAGTTGTGTGTCATCTCTGATCGACATAAAGGAATAGTAAATGTAATGGAGAATTTTGAAGATTGGAGGGAGCCCAAAGCTTATCACCGCTATTGTCTTCGTCATATTCGAAGCAACTTTATGAAGAATTTTATGAGTGTTAGCTTGAAAAAGTTATGTTGGGCTATTGGTAGCACAACACAACGGAGAAAGTACCGGTTGGCGAAGAGTGAAATGAGAGGTATAAGTGAAGAGGCATGGCAGTATTTGAACAATATTGAAAAATCAAAGTGGACTGTGGTGTTTGATGAAAGAAGACGTCGATGGGGTAACTTAACGACTAATATATCCGAAAGCTTAAACAATGTGTTACGTGGAGCTAGATTGCTACCTATAAAGGCGTGTATTGACTTTACCTTTCAAAGAGACGTAGCTCAATATGTAAAGCACACAGATATTGCAATGAGTTGTAATACAGCTTTACCTCCTCGTATGTGGCGACTGTTTAATCATCGGGATAGTCGTTCAAGAGAAAACCAAGTATTTATTTTTGATGTAATTGAGGCAAGGTACAGGGTTATTTCTAGGCTTCAAACAAACGAAGATGGGGGCAATGATTATATGGTTGAATATCGTAAGAAAACGTGCACATGTGGTAAGTGGCAAATTTACAGATTTCCATGTTCGCATGCAATCGCGGTTTGTCATTGGAGGGGTGAAGAACCACATGAAATTGTCAATAATAGATTCCATACTAGTACGTATCGAGCACAATATAGTGGTCACTTTTATCCACTCACCCACTGTGCTCATTGGAGAGAACCAGGTTGGAAAATACGAGGTGATACGTCAAGAATAACGGTGTCACGAGGCCGGAGACGCGCTAGAAGAATACACAACGAGATGGATACTCATTATGCTGAAGAACGTAGGCCTCGGTTGTGTGGGTTATGCAGAGAACCAAGTCATACCATCAACACATGCCCCAACAGACAACAATGATGTGTTGTTTTATTATGTTTTTTTACGATGATGTATTGTTTATGTTTGCTATTTTAATTAGATTTCCGAATTTTAAATTGTTGATTTAGATATGTTATTTTACAAGTTTTGCATTTATTTAATAAGTTCAACTAATAAACTACCTACCCACTCACCTTGCTATATAAAGATGCATGTTTCTCCTTAAAACATCCCCACTTAAAAAATACTTCTCATTCATTTGCTTTGGTTTCCTTTCTTAAACAATGTCAAACCCACATGAAAAAAACGTAGCTGATAATGAACAATATCATTCCCAGCCAACCAAAAATTCACTTAGTTGGGTTCCAAATAAATGGAGGCGATTGAGTTTGAAGAACACTGCATCATCATCTAGTGTCCCAAAAACAACCGTGAATGATGTTACAAAAGACGTTATGGATGAAGCTGCAAAAGTTCCTGTGGAAGATGGACAAGATAAGAATGAGTCTCATACGTTATCCCGGGATGCTATGGATTTTTATAATAATGGGGATGCCCCATATTGCTATTCTCGGATCTTAGGACTAAACAAGCTTCATACCGACTTTTGGGGAGTTCTGTTGGGATATTTGAATGACGGCCGCCTTTATGCAATAGTAAGAAATAAATCTATTTATTTATTTATATAAAATTAAGGTGTTTTTGTAAGCATTTTTAATGTATTTCTCAGCATATTGAAGGTTGGGTTCGACAGATGATGTTTTTAAGAGGTGCAAAAAAAAGGACAAATCCCTCTATCGAATTTGACTAGACAATTCTACCACCACAGTTTCATTCAGAAATGTATGATTATAGAACAAAGTATGGTTCTGAATATGCCAACAGAATGAATGAATTGTATCCTCCATTTTGGGAGGTTCAATACATTTATATTCCAATCTATGTTCAGGCTATTGAGGACTGGTTACTTGTACAAATCAACTTATGTACAATGGAGTTGACTCAATACTGGTGTAACCTAAAATACTCGAAACATTATGGGCGTTTGATTCATAATGGCGTATTGCAAAAGTTTGACATGTTTTTTGATAAGTTGTTAGATGCAGTTAGCTATTGGAGACGTGTTATTCATGGACCCTACAAACCTCAAGAGAAAGGATACCTAAAGACCGGTCTCATTAATGACGACTATCTGCCAAAGATTGGAGGTGCTCTAGGTAAGGACTCGGGTGTTTTTCTGTGTATGCTAATGTACAAGCTGGTGCATAAGAAGGCCTTTACGATGGAAGGAGGTATTGAATAACACTGTATGAAATTTCGTCACGTAATGGCAGATCAGTTTTATAAGACGCGTTTCTTCCCTGATGAATAAACTTTATCAATTGTGATTGCTTTAATTTAATATATTATTATAAGAAGACGCTTTTGTGTGGTTGTAATATTTTATTAACCATTTTATTGTAATATTTTTGTTTTTTAATATTATATTTAAAATTAATTGTCACATCGAGTCTTAAGGCTCATTGTCTATTTAAGTAACCCTCACCTCTCTTATTGTGTTGTCTGAGCTTAAGGTGTAAGAATGGCAATGTGTTATTGTGGTCGTTTGGCTATTGTCCGAACTTCTTGGACATATCAAAACCCCGGGCGTCGTTTCTACTCATGTCCTAATGAGGTAAGAAGGTAAGCTATCTATCTTCTTTCTCAAATATTTCTTCATTAACCACATATTTCATATGCAGGGTTCTAGGTGCCAGGGATTTTTAGGTTGGCTTGACCCACCAATGTGTCCATGAGCTACTGTCATTATACCAGGCCTTTTAAGATCAAAGAACAAGCTGGAAGATGAAGTAAAAGAGCTGAAAGCAAGCATTGGAAAGAAGAACTTTATCATCTTCTTTTTGATTGTACTTGTAGCGTTAATGTTTATGTATTAGTGGAAGTATAAGTAGGTTTTGTATGCACGGTAATTTCTTGGTTGTAATCGTAGACGTGCTTTCGTTATAAGAATAACTAGTTCAATATCTCGAAACCATTAAACACACCACTAAAAAGCTAAATTAAAAATAACATGGTTAATAAAAAAGCCAGTAAATATATTATTACATATAGATAAGAACTATTCATTTCCATTGATAGTCGTCATTTGACCAATCAGAGTCTTGCTCGTCTTCATATGGGTTGTGAAACTGACCATTAAAAGGGTCATCTTCATGCTTCCCATAATCCCAAGCGTGTTCCAAAACCTCTGAATCGTACATATCATTCAAGTGTTCGTCTTCAGATTCGATTACCCAAGGGTATTCCTGTTGAATCATTAGAGGTTGTACCAGTTGAAATAGTGGATGCACCTGTTCAGGAGGGTTTTCTGGTTGGACAATTGGTGGATGCACCTGTTCAAGAGGGTTTTCTGGTTGGACAATTGGTGGATGCACCTGTTCAGGAAGGTTTTCAGGTTGGACAACCGGTGGATACACTGGTTCAATAGGGTTTTCATCAGTTGTAGATAATGGAGGACTTTTGGGTATTGAAAATGGTTTCCTTACATTAGCCATTTTCAGATTCTTAAGTTATTCAAAATCTGAGAATGAAGATGAGGATTCTACCCACTTTAATAGGCTTTAAAAAACTAATACCTACCCACTTCAAACATTACTACCTACCCACTTTGACAGGCTTTGAATAAAGCTGTGTAACATAGTACACCCACATGTGTTCTGAATAATTTTAGTAATTAAAACATTACTACCTACCCACTTTAACAGGCTTTGAATAAAGCTGTGTAACATAGTACACCCACATGTGTTCTGAATAATTTTAGTAATTAAAACATTACTACCTACCCATTTTAAGTTAACTTTCAAAGTTTACCACTCTACCTACCAACTTCAAGACATAATAATTTGTTATAAATATGTACCCATCTTACCACGAATCATACCATCACTCTTAATACACAACTCCAAACCTATGGAAAGTCCACAAAATTATGATGATGAAGAGGTATGTGATACCCCTCCAGAAAGCCAGAATTATGTTCCAGAAACACCCCCAGAACAGGTTACAACAAACACACGTGGGTATCGTCCAGTTGAAGAGACTAAAAATTGGTCAACTAATGTGATGGAATTTTACCACAATGGTGATTCATCGTCTTGTATTAGTTTTTTTGTGGGAAACATGAAGTTAGGTCAAGAGTTTTGGGGTTTCTTATTAGGATACCAAAATTATGGTTATTTATCAACACTTGTAAGAAATTATACTTATTATTTTTTTTCATATTACTATACAAATAATAATAATAATAATATATACTAACTTATATGTGTTACTTTAAAGCATGTCAAAGGTTGGGTTACAAGATTGATGCGTTTCCGGTGGAAGGAAATAACTAGGAAGCGTCGTTCAGAGCAGTTGTTTCCTTGGACTATCATGCCACCACAATTCTATAAGTTGTTATGTGAAACACCAAACCATGGAGCTTTGCCATTTTCAATTGGAATGAAAGAAGAATACCCTGCATTATGGGATGTTGATACGGTAACAATCTTTTGTGCTTAAATAATGTAAGTCTTATTTTTTTAAAGAACTTCACCATTTTGGAGTTGACATAAATACCTTTTAGGTTTATATTCCCATCGGAATCGAAGACATACATTGGTTACTTTTAAGGGTTGATTTGCGAACACTTGAAATGTATGTGTACTTTACTGAGAATTGTGACCCTGCCATTTGTCAAACAACTTGTGTTCATCGGTTGTTTTACCCGATAATAACACGATTTGAGACGTTGTTCAAATCTTTTTTGGACAACATTTTATTCTGGCAAAATTCTCGTATAAATGCCATCCCCCCAAGACTTAAAATATTAGGAACAGAAGTCTGGCCATAATATAATGGTCCGGTTGGATGCAACTCTGGAGTTCTTGTCTGCATGTTAATGAGAAACCTTGTTCTTGACCTCCCTAATCAAATCGAAGGAAATCTACATGATACGTGCATGAAATACCGACGTTTTATGGCAGATGAATTTTATGCAGCACGTGCTTAACTTTTACCATGTACGAATGTCTTGTAATATTGTATTATAATTTCGTTTTACGTGCTAATGTCATTTTTTGTATTGTCATTTTAATTTTAATGTCATTTTAATTTTAATGTCAATTTTTTTGTTTTAAACCCTTATTTTTAACAATGTTGTGTTTAAAAAAATAATAAAACCAATACATTAAAATTAAAGCATACATTACAAATAACAAAATAAACAAAAACAAAAATAATTATGTTCCACAACCGGGTCGTCTTCTGTGGCGGTGAGGATTCCTACGTCTAGACGCAATTGTATTTTGATCAACATCCACATCTTCTGCATTTAGGGTGTTAGCCTGAAATGTCTCGTCATCCAAATCTCCAACACTCATATGTAAATTTAAATCCAATGCAGGCAGTGGTGATATACCACTAAATCCATGTGCATAATTTGGACTAAATTGAGGAGCATAATAATTAAAGTTTTCAGACTCGGGTTGGGTGAACAACGGCAACATAGAAGTTTGTGGGGTGTACACCTCTTGTTCATTGTTGTGTTCAAACATCATGTTCTGATTTATACCCGAAAAAAAAAGACGAGGAAGGAGCATTTGAAAATTGTGAATGATCTAATTCGTAATTTTCATGTTGAACATGAGATGTACCAGCTTCAAAATTCTCGTGTTCAACATTTGATGTTCCAGCCTGATAGTTTTGATGTTGAGCACTAGATGTACCAGCCCCACTTCTGACATTACCACGTCTTCTTTCTCTCCTTCGTAAATTACGTGGTACTATGTCATCCACCCTTAAATTAACAGGGCCTGTATGAAGATGTGATGGATAGTGTAGGCGACTCTCTTCATTAAGCATTCCCATTACTTGATTCGCAGTGTTTTGCAACGTTTCAAAGTTCTGGAAATTTAGTGTTGATTCCGTGTGCATGAACTGACCTGCTTGCTGATAAGTCTGACTTATCCCATCCATCTATAAAAAAAAATATGTCAACTAAAACGGTAATATAGTGATACAAATCTATGACTACAAAAATATAACTTAAATGACTACGAACCAAGAATTGCGATCTAGACCCTTGATCTTGGAATCCGGGCTGCATGACCTCTGTTGATTTTGGGTTCGTGATATACAACACTGTACGTGACCAGTACCATTGCATATAAATTGGTTCTACAGTAGGTGCTGCACAATGAACCCCTTGTACCACATTCTCCCACCTTTGGTTCCAAACAGACAAAAATTTTGAGTGAATATTCGGCCAGTTATTATCTGGCTTGCCAGTGCGAATTAAAGTATGCAACTTCATGTGCTTATTAAATGATATAGGGATAGGGTCAGGAATGCGTTGAACCATTCCAAATTGTCTCATGACCCTTTGTGGTGTATGAAATTCAACCACATCCCAATATATTAAAAAACACTCGCTCTGCCAACTATGAATACCACTCCTACAAATTCCTGGTAGAAATCCAATGACCTGCTCGTAAGGTCTCCACTTGAACTGTATTAAAAAATAATATTAAATTTAACGAAAAATAATAAAAACAACAAAAAAAAATTTGAATTAATTTACCTCCCCTTCCCGTGTTGTTTGCAACTGTGACCGGCATGCTCTAAGTGAATGTGAAACGACATCTTTATATGTCAATTTTTCACGCCACCTTCAAAATGATTTTAAACAAGTTATATTAAATAACTTAACAAATATTTTTTAAAAATGTACAAAAACTATTAAAATCATACATTGCACCATATGGTCTTCGGTTATCAAATTCATGTAGAATCATCGGTGCAAGAGTAGTAATTCTACTCCATGCCCACAACTGCAATATGTACAGTGGTCCGCCAATGTTGGTGGAATTGTTCGATGCTGCTTTACAAAGGTTCCTATACAACATCGCTAAAACGGCACTCCCCCAACTAAGGTGACCACACGCAGTTAAGTCTTCTAAATTATTTAAAATAGAAAGTGATACTATATTATTAGAAGAATCAGAAAAAAATGTGCCACCGTACAAGTAAAGTATTATACATCGTGCACGTTGCATGCACTCAAAATCTGAAGCATTTTCAGAAAAATTATTATTTAAATGCTTAAAAATGGCTGTTAATTTTATAGCATTTCCTTTTAAATCATTTTCATTAGGCGTCAAACCTAGCAAGGTGTGACATCTAACAATACGATCAGCAAGGGAAGACGGTTGTTCACAGCCAGAAACAACTTCTCCTTCGATAGGCAAACCCCAGAGAACATTAATGTCTTCTAGGGTTACCGTCACTTCACCGGTTGGCAAATGAAATGTGTGTGTTTCTGGACGCCATCTTTCAATCAGTGCTTCCAGTAAGCGATGATCGAGGTTACGGTATCCAGAATCAATCACCCCACCAAAACCAGCAATGTCAATGTAACGTTTAACATTGTCTGTGATAGGGTTGCTGCTAAGAAAAGAAAAAAACTTTTGATCAGCACGCCTAAAAACCAACTTGGGAACTTCCCTGTTATTAAATATATCGCGAGCCCGATGTGAATCTTTAAGGAACAAAACATCATCCACCATTGGACCCGGATGCAAATCGTAACTCATTTTTAGTTGATAGAAATTCAATTCAAAATATGAAGTAGATGGAAATTGAAAATATGAAGTATATGGAAATATAACAAGCTGGTATGTTTGAATAAATGTTTGCCGATGCAATTTCTTAAATATATATTGAGATGATCATGAAGTTAAATACATCACCTACCCATGTGATAAAATTCTGACATAATTTAAATGTATATGGCATGCATGCAATAAAACCTGCAATATGATGCCAAAATGTAATAACTCTAGCATCACATGCATACACTGCGATGGAAATAAAGCTGAATGGGTGTGTATTCCGCTACTTCTATCTCCGGAATAGGTTAGGTAGGTCATTAAAGCCGGTTTAAACATGGTTAGGGATTCCGCTACTTGAGGTAGCGGAATTGTGTCCAAGTGGCAGCCTCAATTCGAATTTAATGTCATGTTGAAAGCCACCTCAGCCTAATCCGCTACTTGAGGTAGCGGAAAACCCAATTTCACAAACACAACCCAAAACCACCTAGTTTCACAAGATTGCATGCAATACCACCTACTTTAAAAAAAATTCTTATTAAGTATTCATTGGTTCAATCCCTTTGTTTAGATGTTTGAGTATATGGATGTTTCATTTAGTTACTTACCGAAATTAAACAAGAGTTTTTGTTTCCAACAACTCATGCATGTATACATGCATGGGTCGTGACTTGTAGTTTCTTTTTAGGAGATTTCCAAGCTAGTTTTAGAGGTTACTTTGTCAGTCATTTTAACAGATTCTTTTCATGTTCTTATAGTTAATCATTTAAAGGTTCTTAGAAGGTATTTGTGGCTGTTTTCTTACCTTAGCAAGAAAGAGATGGTGGTTGTTTTGTCGAGTCCCGCTTAGTTGCTGCTGCTGCTCGTTCGAGTATGTTGGATCGAGGCTGGCTGCTTAATCGTGAGCTGTTGAACGCGACTGCTGCTGCTGTGTTTGCGGGCTGTTGTGCCGCTACTGGTTGGTGTCGTAAGTGTGCTTGGGTGAGGATACAAGGAAATGAAGAAGGTCGTGCAGGTTGTTGTTTATTTGAACAGTGGGACAGCCAAGGAACCACTCGACCGATGGGGCTGCTGAGTTCCGGTTTGAGTGCTATCTCCCCCATTCGAATACTTAGAAGAAAGAAGTGAGGTTTTGGTGTGGTTTTGAGGCTGAGGTGTAGTGTATTTATAGGCAATTTTTGTGTTTTTAAAGATAGTGATGGGAGGGAAACTGATTTGGTTGGAAAAGGATTAGATATTTGGTTTCTTAGGATGCTTAATGTGATGGTTTCTTGTCCTTAGGTCTGCTGTCGCAGATTAGGTCCTTAATGGGATCCATTTTTGAGACTTTATATCATATCAAGGTGATGGGTTATGGTACTATCCTATGATAATAATGTCCTTGGTGCTGATTCTCTTTCTTGACTTATGGCAGCCGAGTATTAGAGGAAAAGAGGAAAAAAGAAAGAAAAAAAAACAGATTATCCTAGCTGCTGCCATCGTGGTTGTAGATAGGCATGGGTAGGTTTAGATGATTCTAGTATTTCTTAAAGATTTTGGGTGAAATAATTTGTCATTTCTCTTGAGTTTCTTGGGGACTTCCACCGTAGCATGATAGGGATTACATGGTTGTTGTGTTGCATGATTATCTATATATATATTTTGATGTTTGTATTCCTACATACATATATATGTATATTTGTATTTTTATTTTAAACAAGTATGAGGATAAGTATACTCAACCTACTCACTTATTTTCTTTCATTGTTATCTTATTTGTTTAAATATTCTATGGGTTGAGTATTTCATAATTATTGCTATATATTGTGACTGTGTCTTAGGTGCCAAAGGGTGATGGAAATAAATAATAATCATAATTTTATTTGTTAGTCTAAGTGTTAAGAAATCGGGTACCTCGTTTTAGTGTCAGTTGTTACATATTAACTATACTAAACAAATAAGTACATGTTTAAAATCAAATGGGACTATTACCCATGAGTTTTGCTAATAGAAACAATTAAGGATCAAGAGTGGTTAATTAGATGATAATTTAGAATGTTAACCGAATGTATAGGATTATCAAAGTGCAAGGGTTTAGTAAAACAAATACATTAAGTACATTTGGGTAATCACAACAAACTAAGAGTGTGTCTAGTGAATATGGATTTCAAAGAACTAAAGTAACAAGTTAAAAGCTATGGGAGTTCAAGAAAACAACTAAGTATGGGAGTGTTGATCATATGTGTCAACTCCCAACAATTAGTGATTTCATGAATTATATAGTCTATTTAGATTGTTTGAAATGAATAATCTAATGTGATGTATGCACAAGGATGAATGAGAACACGAGGTAACAAAGAACTATTGAAGGACTTAGGGGTTAATCTATTAAGGTTAACCTAAGTCCTATAAATTAACTTATAATTTTCATAAAGAAATAACTTATGTTTTATTAAAAAGGTAATGATTTGTAAATTATCACAACTTAATTTACTAAAACCTTTTAAAATAACATAGATGATTTTCTAAACTTAATATTTTGTAACTAAATAAGAGTTTATAAATGATGATCTATTAAAAGGTCATGTATTTTACAAGCATATACCTTATGTAAATAAGGTTTAGTGGTTATAAACTAAGGGATAAGGGTTCATAGAGGGTATGATAACTTAGAATAATTAGAGAAATCTTAGTAACACGCTAGTAAGTATATAGGACACTTAGTCGCACACCGAAACCAAAACCTTATATACGTCAAACTATAAACACTTATAGTATTCGAATCATAATAAATCAACTCAGGTGCTGAAGATACCTAGCTTACAACAAACGAGCGCGCATATTTTCTTGGTTTAATCATAAGAGCTACAACACAGGTGAGTTCATTGCCCCTTTTCTAAACATTTTGTTTTATAAATGCGGGGCTGATCAACAAGAGTAATGAGCTTTTAAAGTACAAGCGTAATAAAGGAAGGAAGCACATTCTTTTCAAGCCTGGTGATCTTGTGTGGTTGCATTTTCGGAAGGAACGGTTTCCCTCCAAACGTCGTTCCAAGTTAAGTAATCGTTCAGATGGTCCTTTTAAGGTCATTGCCAAGGTGAATGATAATGCATATAAAATTGACTTACCTGGTGATTCTGGTGTCTCTGCTACGTTCAATGTTGCTGATCTTCAATCATATTTTGATCCTGACGACCCTCTTCCAAGTTTGAGGTCAAACTTTTCTGCAGATGGGGAGGATGATAGGGAGTCCAACAACAATCCAGTTAACTCAAGCCAAGGGTCAGTCGATGTGACATCCAGCACCTGATCGTCCGGCAAGTCCATACGGTATGTGTACTTTCAATATTTACTGTGTGTAAATACATTACATGAACAGTGTTTGTGATAACAGAATTCAAAATACAAGAAACAGTTGTACGTATTTATGTGAAAACTTAAATACCGTAAGTACAACAACTCATAATAAACAATAGTTGTATGTATTTAGGTGAAAACCTAAGTACAATTAATACAACGAGTCAAAAATGAACTGACAGTGTGTTTGCGTGGTGACGATTCACACAAACATATCTGTGAGTTTAACGTTCTGTATTAGTGACTGAAAAGTAGAAAAAAAACATCAGAAAGCAAAACCATCTTCGTGTTCGTTCGGGTGACGATTCGAGCGAATACGCGCGATGGTGACGCGATCTGACGAAACGAAAACGAAAACGACACGAATGATAATAAAGTTAAGAAAATATAATATTTCACATTTTACAATTTTGAAACTCATCAAAAATTAATTAAAACAACTCTTATATTTAAAAATACGTAATATACGCGTTACTATCCGGAAACGCAACGAAAACACGAACCGGGCAACCGAAACGAACCCGAATACCCTCGGGGTATATAAAGGTTAAATGAAGCCATTTCTTCATTAATTTCACTCTTTCCCTCTCTCTAAACACACCATCCACGAACCTTCTTCCTCTCTCTAGAAAAACACCTTCAACTCTCCATATCTCACTCATTTGTGGACGAAATAGGGCGTTCTTGGTGTCCACGCGTAGCTAACAACGTTCTCTACATAGAAGTACAACTAATCTGAAGGTTCATCCAGCAAATTCAAGGTAATGAGGTGTGAAACATCCGAAAAGTTAGGGTTTTTGTATCCTCTTGTTCGACACACACACCCAACCGGTGTAACACTCACCTACGCACACCCTTTACACCACCAGGAACTGACCTGCGCGTAGCAATACCCTGAAAATAGCTAGACCAAGGGTTCGGGCTTGAGGAGGATTGCAACACACACAGGGTTCGGGGGAGGCAGTACTAGCCGAACCTACAACTTGTTGGATCTCATGCACGAGTCACGAACCCTGCACCATGCCGGCGAACCTACAGGCGCCTTGGCCGAACCCTGTGACAAAGCCGAACCTGAGCATGGTGGTCGAACCCATCCTGATCTAGCCGAACCTAGGTGCTGTCTGTCACGAACCCTTCTCATGCGAACCTTCTGCCTAAACCTAGCCGAACCTGTGTTGAGTTGGGCTAAGGAGCGAACCTATCCAGCCATGCGAATCTACTCAATTGCTAAACCCATAACAGAGCCGAACCTATTCCAAAGAAACCACAAGGTTCGCTGAATTGGATGCCATCTTTTCTTTCGAGCAGCTTAAGTCCAAATGTTTCGGCCCAGTCAAGCCACTTCGGCCCAAACCTTTTACTCAGCTCACGTATCTTATGCGGCCCAATTGAGTAACCCAAGCTCGTTGCTTTAGTCCACATTTATTTGATCTAGCCCAATGGACTTTACGGCCCATGAACATGTCTATGGTCCATGATCCTTGGTCTAAGCCCACAAGAACTAATAAGGCCCATGTGAATTTTTTTTCTCTTTCGGCCCAATAGTGGCCCACACACAAACCATTCGACTCAAGGCTATTAATGCGGCCCATATATCAAACATTCGGCCCAATTAGATTATATGCAATCTAACTAATGAATTAAATGGTTAAGTATGACATGTATGGGGATTTGATTAGTAATCATGTTTTTATTACAAAGGTGATGGTTGTTGGGTTAAAACAATTAATGACCCCTAAGTCACTAAATCTTTACAAGATTAAGTTAAAGGCAAGAAGAAGTAATGAAGATCAAGTCTTTAGTCATAACCTACAATTATACACTAAATTCAAACTAAATTGATTAAGTGTTAATAAATCCTACTTCAAATGAATCGGGCCGAATGATGATCGAGATCAAGGGGTGATAACTAAGTTAGGGCTAACACATACATGCGTGCAAATTCATACTACTCATACTTATGAATTGCAACAACAAGAAATCAATACAGGATCGTGAACACAACTACAAGTACAAACAAGAGCGCGTGCAATTCTTGTTTAAACTAAGTCAACCACAACTACTACAAGGTGAGTTCATATGCCCCTTTTCTAATCCTTAACTGATTTTACCTCTCGGGGATGAGAAACATGCTTTACTTTTATTTATTTAAAAGTTTCAGCTTAACATATTTCTTATACTTTGATTAGATAATATTGCTTGACTTATTATCATTTATCATTGTATGCATGCTTGTATGATCAGGATATGACAGGGATAACTAAGATGAATATGATAAAATAATTTCATAACTCATCAACACAATAGAATAACATAGTTGTAAGATTACATCTTACAACACTTACTTATTCTTACAAGAACAAACATTGAGATAAGGGCATGTGAACATGATGACAACAACAACGAAACACATGAATGTTATGAAGATAATATATCTTCATAATAACATTCTACACTAGAGTTACATAAGTGTAATAAGACAAGATCTTATAACACTTAGTTTACAACTCGATACATATTACAAGTTAACATGGAACAACTATCATCCACCACCTGAGTCGACTAAGTGTAGTAAGACTAGTTCTTACCACAGCTTGGTGACAGCTTGGTGACTACATGGAACAATTAGAATAATAATCATGATATTGTAACTTCATGAAAACAACATTGATGAACACAATACAATTGATTGCTATTGAACTGTCTGTATTATATCATGTCAATCATGTGCCATATATTCTAGTTTCATTGTAAGTCCCTTCACATAATCGTTTACCAGTTAATTTAGTGGGATCTAAACCAACGTTAGCATAGTGGTACCATAGGTTTGACAAACCTCCGGCGAGTAGGTCGGTATGTTAAGCGTAACATTAATTTGCCGGTAACGTATGACCGGTAACAGGGCGACGATCAGTCAGGTTTGGTAAACGACACATGGTGATATCATTCGACAGTGAAATTGTAATTAGTACATCGCTTCTTGTTGACTAGTAGACTGAAGAATTTATTTTCTCTCATGTCATAATACTAGTAACAGTTAGATGAGGTCTATGGTAATACAAGGTGGTAGAGGTAAATCGGATGCATTGTAATCTGATTACGTGAGGATTGCAATGGATTCCTTTTAGGCTCTATGCACTTCAAGTTGAGAACAAAATATCAAATGGTTAACTAACTCTCTCACATTATTAAAAGTGATTAACAGTTAACCACACAAGTAATAGAATAATACAAGGATCAGATTAATTAATCTTATATGCTTAATACACAAAGGGTTTATCAATACTTCGGTTTAATAACTAATCCCCGATTATTATATTATTCTACATATGATACAACAGGTGATTAACAAACGGGATGAACAGGTAAACTGGGGATCCATAGTTGTATCGCAAGTGGTATTAAGTTCTATGAGATATGTGGTGGGATGTTGGCTAGGGCGTGGTTCCCTTACATATTCCCTATATATAAGCATAGCTAGTAGGATGAAATATCACTTGTCAATATAACTATGGAAAGGCCATTGTGTTAACGGGTGAATCAAACAACTTACAAACAACAAGTATGACATTGTGAATGTGTATGTGAACACTTCAAGGGTTTCAAATATCAAACTTATGAACTGACCAACCTAGTGTTGACTTTGTTTAAATGCATGCTTTCTCAGGTGACGAACATGTTTAGTCATCAGATATCAAGAACATAGCTAGTGGACTTTTAGAAGACCTAGCTACATTTTGTGTGATCATACTTTTGGAATGACAAAAAAGTGAATCATCTTTTGTATATATTATACAGATACAAGATATAAACTTATTGATTCTTTTGATTAGATTTATTTTGTTAAATTATGAGGAAACAATGTAATTTAACTTTGTAATTCTATTTCATTGTCATGTAGCATTTCTCAGTTATTTATCATGTGCTATGTAAAAAATCTGATCATTTCGATTATCAAATGATATCACGCCCCGAGAACCTTCCGCCCGATGGGAAAGTCGATCCTGCCCGCCGGCTCGGGGTGTGACAGTCGAAGGTGCTGGTGGTGCAACAGATGCATGTCAAAAATGGATTAGCCTGGTTCAGTTGGAAGACATATCCACTTAAGGGATATGTAACACTCACATTTTTATTTCACAACATGTTATTTTATTATGTTTTAAATTTAGTGGTATCTTTTATTTTGACTAGTCAACTAGTCAGTTGGTTATTTTATTATTTCCACAAGTGTAGGAAACGTGGGTGGTAGTGTGTGTAATTTATTTTGTTTCCCATTTTATGTATTCGAGAAGAATGAAATGAAGGACAATTTTTCTGGTTCTTTAATTTTATCTTTGTACTCAGAGATATTATTCCATTGCTATCCTAATTTTAGCAGCAATTAGGAGGTGATCTTGAAAGGCCAAATTACGTTCTCGGGGTGTGTTCTGTAACGAGAATTTAGGTTGGAGTTCTGCTCAACAAAGTCTACGTGTGTTGTGTCTATAGCTCGTAAGGATTTGTTGCTGATTAATTTTAATTTTCGGGTATACTGATCCAATTTGATAAGCCAATTGTTATCATTTGGTATCAGAGCCTCATGGATACCCGAAGCAGTACTGAATTAAAGAAGATTTTGGAAGTCATGGAAGCTGACAAGAAGGAGATGGCTGAAAAAATGCAAACAATGCAGGAGCAGATTCACGAGTTAATTCTCTCTCAAGGGCATGGTGAAGATTCCGGCGGTTCAGTTAACAAGGGCAATCAAGGTGGCTGGCATCCTAACAACATCAAGGTCGACATTCCCGAGTATGATGGCGAATTGGATCCGGATGAGTTCGTTGAGTGGTTGCGAACGGTCGAACGGGTCTTCGATTATAAGCAAACCTCTGAGGAAAACAAAGTCAAAATTGTTGCACTAAAACTATGTAAATATGCCTCGACCTGGTGGTCTAACACCTGTATGAAACGCGAGAGGTTCGGGAAAGAGAAAATTCAAGACTGGCCAAAAATGAAATCCAAAATGAAGCAGAAATTTCTTCCCACGTATTATGTTCAGAATAGCTTCTCTAACCTGCATTCGTCGAAGCAAGTATCCCGAACTGTTGAAGAATACTCTCGTGAATTCGAGTACCTCTCGATGACGTGCGACGTACTTGAGGATGACCCGTAGACTCTTGTTCGATATCTGGGTGGATTAGAACCACGAGTTGCCATTGTCGTGGAGTTGCACGCTTATGAAACCCTAGCTGAATTAACTTTGCTGGCTCACAAAGTGGACGTACAGTAGCGTGTCAAAGGCAAACTTGATTCAAGTCGGCCCACTTTTAAGCCCAATCAATACCAAAAAAACCCACAATTTCCCAAGCCCACTACCACAAATACCCTAAAACCCATTACCTCTACTGCCAATGCTACCGACACTCCAAAGGCTCCTCGCCGTTCTTTCAGATGCCAAGGATTAGGACATATTGCTTCGGAATGTCCAAATAAGCGTGTCGTCACCCTTGCTGACTTTGAACTTTCCAATGTATTTGAGTTCGCTTCTAAACCCACCGAACACACGACTGTCTTAACTGAGGCAATGAAGAGGTGACAGGACCTGAAGAAGGACTACAACTAGTCGTTCGACGAGCTTTGAGTACGACAGCAACTCCCGAAGAGAACCTGCAACGGGAATCAATTTTCCACACTCGTTGTACAATTTCTCAACGAGTTTGTTCCGTGATAATTGATGGTGGTAGCTGCACTAATGTAGCATCACAGACTTTGGTGAACAAACTAAACCTGTCTACTCAGCCCCATCCTTCGCCTTATGTGATTCAGTGGTTAAATCAGGGAAAAGGAATACATGTATCTCATCGTGTTTTATTGCATCTAAGCATTGGAAAATCTTACATTGATGATGTGTGGTGTGATGTTATACCAATGGATGCTTGCCGTGTTCTGTTTGGGCGTCCCTGGCAGTTTGACTATCGCGTGGTACGCGACGGGTATCACAATACATATTCTTTTGTGCACAACAGCCGTAAAATTGTTCTTACTCCTATCAGCCCATCACAACACGCCTCATCACCAATGCCCGCATTGAGTACGTTGTTGAAGGCCGATCAACATGAGTATAGTGCAATGAAGGGTTTTCTTTTGTTGGGACTTGAGGATGATGATGGCAAGCCCATAGCTGACTTGCCCCCCTTGTGCAACCACTGCTGAAATCCTATGAACAGGTTTTTCCCACAGAAATTCCACCAGGCCTACCTCCTAAACGTTCCAAACCCTCAATGATGAAAAGCTCTACGAAAGCTTAGAAAAATGTGAGTTTTTCTCTACACATGTTACTTTTCTTGGTTATATTGTTTCTGAACTGGGTATACAAGTTGATGATAAGAAAATTCAAGCCATCCAAGAATGGCCTGTACCACAATCAATCCAGCAAGTCCGCAGCTTTCATGGACTTGGCTCGTTTTACCGTCGTTTTATCAAGAACTTCAGTACCATTATGGCTCCAATGACCGAAGTAACTAAGTGTAAACACTTTTCCTGGAACCCCCAAGCTCAATCAGCCTTCGAAGAATTGAAGAAACAACTGTCTTCAACACCGGTGTTAGTGCTGCCATGTTTCAATGACGTGTTTGAGGTTGAATGCGTTGCATCGGGTGTGGGAATAGGGGCTGTTCTGTCCCAATTGGGACGCCCTATTGCTTACTTTAGCGAAAAACTCAATGAGCCCAAGAGACGGTATTCGACCTATGACAAGGAATTCTATGCAATCGTCAGAGCTTTAGAGCATTGGCAACACTATTTGATCTCCAAAGAATTTATTTTACATTCAAACCATGAAGCTCTAAAGTACATTCATGGAGAGCCAAAATTACAGCCCAGACATGCCAAGTGGGTAAAATTTTTGCAGGCTTTTGCTTTCACCATCAGATACGAGTCCGGTTGACTTAATAAAGGAGCCGATGCTTTGTCTCGCAAATATTCACTGCTCACAACTCTAACACCCAAAGTTCTGGGGTTTGAATTTTTGAAGGATGAATATTCATCAGACCCGGATTTTGGCGCTGTATATGTTGAATGTCAGCATCATGCAAAAGGTGAATTTCATGTTTTACAGGGATATTTATTCAAGCGGCTGCAACTTTGTATTCCACGTCATAGTATCCGATTGCTTATTATTCAAGAGGCTCATGAAGGGGGTTTAGCGGGTCATTTGGGTGTTGAAAAGACTGTTCACATGCTACGCAGCCATTTCTTCTGGACCAAGCTGAGCCGCGATGTTGAACATTTTATTAGGCGTTGTCTGTCCTGTCATCATGCTAAAGGTCGATCTTCTCCGCATGGATTGTACATGCCTCTTCCAGTCCCTGTTGCTCCTTGGGATGATGTCAATTTAGACTTCATTGTTGGCCTACCTCGAACTCAACGCCAGAAAGATTCGATCATGGTGGTGGTGGATCGATTTTCTAAAATGGCCCATTTTGTTGTCTGTCACACTACCAATGATGTAGTTCAGATAGCTACTCTTTACTTTAAGGAGATAGTTCGTTTGCATGGGGTCCCAAAGACAATGGTTAGTTACCGAGACGTTAAGTTTCTTAGCCATTTCTGGCTCACTTTGTGGCGCAAGATAGGTACCAAACTCAAATTTTGAACCTCTAGCCACCCACAAACTGATGGGCAAACTGAGTTACTAATCGTACTCTTGGCTCGCTGTTGCATTCACTGATCACTCATAATATGAAACAGTGGGAAGATTTGTTGCCTAGAGCTGAGTTTGCCTACAATCGGGCACCTAATAAGACTACAGGTGTCAGTCCTTTCATGACTATGTATGGTCTTAATCCTTTGACTCCCCTTGATTTGGCTGTTGTTGATACGTCCACAAAATTCAGCAAAGAGGCCAGTGATTTAGCTGCTGATATTAAGTCTATTCATCAACGTGTTTATGACAAAATCAACAAGATTAATGAGCTTTTAAAGTACAAGCGTGATAAAGGTAGGAAGAACATTCTTTTCAAGCCTGGTGATCTTGTGTGGTTGCATTTTCGGAAGGAACGATTCCCCTCCAAACATTGTTCCAAGTTAAGTAATCGTTCAGATGGTCCTTTTAAGGTCATTGCCAAGGTGAATAATAATGCATATACAATTGACTTACCTGGTGATTCTGGTGTCTCTACTACGTTCAATGTCGCTGATCTTCAACCATATTTTGATCCTGACGACCCTCTTCCAAGTTTGAGGTCAAACTTTTCTGCAGATGGGGAGAATGATAGGGAGTCCAACAACAATCCAGTTTACTCAAGCCAAGGGTCAGTCGAAGGTGCTGGTGGTGCAACAAATGCATTTCAAAAATGGATTAGCCTGGTTCAGCTGGAAGACATGTCCACTTAAGGGATGTGTAACACTCACGTTTTTATTTCACAACATGTTATTTTATTATGTTTTAAATTTAGTGGTATCTTTTATTTTGACTAGTCAACTAGTCAGATGGTTATTTTATTATTTCCACAAGTGTAGGAAACATGGGTGGTAGTGTGTGTTAGTTATTTTGTTTCCCAGTTTATGTATTAGAGAAGAATAAAATGAAGGACAGTTTTTCTAGTTCTTTAATTTTATCTCTACAGTCAGAGATACTATGTGACAACCGGAAAATTTTTGTCTTTCAAACACTGTTGCTTCTCAAATACTACCAACAACAACCAAATTTCGGGACGAAATTTCTTTCAACAAGGGGATGATGTGACACCCGGCAATTTCAGGTAAATTGCAACTCTTATATTCTTTACATTTCACATTCATACTTGTTGTATTTCATTTAATTATGTTTAATTAGATGAGTTGAACACACACAACTGCGAAACGATAGTTCGAGGAACTATCGAATCATACATTGCACATTGGTTTTGGAAACCAAGTGTGACAAACACAACACTAACACAAAACAATAGTTCGGAGAATTATTGAATTGTGCATCACACGTGGATTAGGATTAATCAAGCGTGCAAACACTTCGTTAGATACGAACACAAACTATCGAAGATAATTCGAGGAAATTATCGAAACACACACACGAGTCTCACGAACGTTGGTGATCAATCAAACTTATGTACTATTTGTATTACGTGCTTAAACGAGCATTAGATGCTTTAGATAAACGTTAGGAATCATGTATGAGCGAAATCGTTTCAACGAAATCGAAAAACAAGGATATGGACCCGTCGCGGTACGCGACAAGTCCCTCGGCGAAAGGCTTCGCGATACGCGAAGAAAACCGGGAGTCGAGACTCCCGAATTACATCGCGGTACGCGGCAAACAATTTTGATCGGCCTCCGCGGTACGCGAAGGCCATGCAGATCAGAATTTTCTTTATAATCAACCCCAATTCATTTCAGTCGATTTCCTTTCTATTTCACCGAACTTCATCACCATATTGCGACCAAAACCCACTGGAACTAAGCCTTAAACCCCTGGAAACTCTCTTGAGGCCATCTCTTTCCCCATTAGAGCTCTTGAAAGGCTTGGAGCTTGAGGAAGGAACCAAAGAAGCTTGGAACAAGCATAGAACCACTGAATCTTCATCACCAGAAGCTATATAACTCGAATCTTGTCACCTAAGGTAGTTTTATATGCTTATCTTTAGTTAGATTATACATGCAAAGGGTTAAAACCCACATGCAACTCCATGAGATTATTATGCACAAAATCGTTGGTGATTTGTTGAATAGATATTATAGATTACTGATTTTAGTGTTTATTGGTGTTGGAATTGAGTTTTGATTAAGTTAGGTTTGATTTGATGATGATTTGGTGCACTTGCCATAAAAGGAAACTTTTATGTTGCAAGTCTTGGATTTGTGACGATCTAGACATGTTAGACATGTCTAGATGTTGTTAAATGTATAGTGGAGTGTTTAGAAACACATTGGGATATTTGATTTTGTCAAAATCATGGTTTTGTAGAAACTTGCTAAAAATGGAAACTTTTGTAAATCTAAAAAGGGCTTTTGATGTTTTAAAGAGTTTTGATGAACTTAGATTATTGAAATATGTTTAGAAATGATTTCTAAGCATATTGGAAACCTTGATTTGTGAAAACGAGTTTTTAAACGGATACTTTCCAAATAAGGAAACTTTATTTGGGCAAAACGGCATAAATGGTGATTTATGCACAAACGACATGTTTTAAGAGTTTAAACGTATTTTATAAACATATTGGAAGTTATGAAATGGGATTTCATAACCACACCTTCCTAAATTGGAAACTTTCTAAAAATAAACAACTTATGTGATTAGAGTCATAGGATGCATATTAGTGTCTTATGTGCGTCAAGGCACATAAACACAACAATCGTGTCACCAACGATTCGTCGAGTCTCACAAGTCAACACACACATACTCGGTTGAGCACACCGACACTTGGAGTTGTATGGATTACAACACACCACAAAACACATACTTACACCTATACGATCATAGGTGCTTACTAGCAGGACAGCTAGCTTTCGCAGACGCGAACACCCTGTAAACCGGAACTGCTCTATCAGGTGAGTTCACGGCCCCTTTTTACCTTTTCTACCTTTGGGGGAGAAAACATTGCATGATAAACTGTTTTTGGAAAACAACTCATTTCATTTATGTATGGACATGCTTTATCATTATATGTATATGTGTGGGCCCCTATCACAACTAAAAGTCCTCGCGATACTCCTCGGACCGTTAATAGCATAACGCCTAGCATGGTAATCTTGAATAGTACTATTTGGGCCTGACAAGCCCCACTACACCCGACTGGAGGTCGGAACAGTGCAAAATTGACCAATACTGTGCCATAGTCTTGTGATGGACATGGCGGGAGGCACCCACTGTCAGCTTCGGTACCATCCACAATATAATATAACTGTATTGACTAGCTATCAATCGATACTGCATTGTAATGATACATTGATAACAACTCTTACTTTAAACATTGGATGTTTAATGCTTATGATAAACCTGTGCTCTCACCAACCTTTGTGTTGACCTTTTACTCGCATGTTTTCTCAGGTAACTAAGGCACGCGCACAAGGACTAGGATGCTAGGATGGGGTCCATGCATCTACTGTAGTGTCTTAGGCCACTTGATAATATTTAACATTTGGTTGTGTTAATTATGTATTGTCAAACTACTTTAATCGCTTCCACACTATTGTTAATTGTCATTTTGAAAACTGTTTTAATTCAACGCTTCCGCAAGATATAAATGTTAAACCATTTTGCCAACTTATACTTTACTTCCGCAACTCTGATATTAATAAACTGTTTTATCCAAATTATTGGATGTACGTGCATAACCAGACATATAGGTCTCGCATGTTGTGTGACCGGAGACTGCGATCCTGACAGTCTGCCGCCGCTCGCGCCCCGGAAGGGACGGGATTTCTCGGGGTGCGACATACTATTCCATTCCTATCCTAATTTTAGAAGGAATTAGGAGGTGATCTTGGAAGGCCAAATTAAGTTCTCGGGGTGTGTTCTGTAACGAGAATTTAGGTTGGAGTTCTGCTCAACAAAGTCTACGGGTGGAGTGTCTGTAGCTCGTAAGGATTTGTTGCTGAATAATTTTAATTTTCGGGTATATTGATCCAACTTGATAAGCCAATTGTTATTAGTTTGTTTGTATAAATATTGTTCTATATCATGTCTAGGTGATTGTTACATAGTTTTCTTAAAGATTACCTACTTATACAATGAGTGGATGATAGTATTAGATAAACATTTTCAACAGAACTATCGAAACAAGTATTCAATGTTCAACGAACCGAGTGTTCACAGCATCTTGAATCAAATGTACCATTGCTCAATGGATCAAGTATTCCTTGTCCAATGCAACAAGTACATCTTCTTTGACGTAACAAGAAATCATTTTCAGGGGAATACCTGGGAAATATCAAAGATAACATGTGCCAACGGTCTAAAGGAACAAGAACGAACAAAGACGAACAAGAACGAACTATAAAATCCTATACTTCAAGAAGTCCTAGCTAGACTGATAGATTATAGGTCACATGTTTGATGATATTTACAGAATCCCCTTACTTCTAAGAACCTTTGATTGTTATACTAGTCTACTCAAGTTGACCAAGGCCCAATCATTAGGACCTAGCTTTTAATTAAATGTTTATTTATTCATTTATTTAAGCATTTTAATTAACTAGTTTTCACATTTACCACATTCTCCATGGTTGTTGTGTTGTTGATTGAGAGTGAAACGCTTAATTATCATTGACAACAATATTTTATGTGGTCCGGTATGTGTTGGGCTGGTGGCTGGGCTTGACCCTACGTATGCCCTATATATAAGCATACTTGGTTGGATAGTATAGGTGGTTGTTAATGAGGTTAAGTTTGTCATTTCGGATGTTCAGTGTTATCATTTCCAGGTTGTTCAAAGGTTTTGAATTCAATGTATGAGATGAAATGCTTAATTATCACCAAGAACAATATACTATGTAGTTTGGTATGTGGTGAGCTGGCGGTAAGCTTGACCCTACGTATGCCCTATATATAAGCATACTTGATCAGATAGTATAGGTGTTTATTGGTGAGTTTAAGGTTGTAATTCGGTCAGGTTTGTATAAATTCATTTTCAAACTAAACTATATGAACTCACCAACCATGTGTTGACTTTATTTTCTTGAATGATTTCTTAGGTGACGAACAGGTCAACTAGGAAGTTCGTGCTTTTGGACTAGGATGCCCACATAGAGGACCTAGTATTTTGGATGTGCATATTTTGAACATCATTATACAACTTATTTTGTATATCTTGTGCAGATACAAGATTGAAAATTTATGATGTTGATTAGTAGATTTACATTGTTAAATTATGAACGATACTGATGTGATTTAACTTTGTAATTCTATTTCATTTAGTGTTTTCTCATTTCATATCATGCGCAATGTAAGCAATCTGATGACTTTGATTATCATCCCGATATCATGCCCCGGGACCATTCTGCCCGACAAGACATTCGATCCGGCTCGCCGGCTCTGGGTGTGACAGTCTAGAAGAGGCAAACCCTATTGCATCACCATCTTTCTTTGATGGTTCATCGGTAGCTTCTATTACATTAGAGGAAGGAATCTCCAAAACAATTGGGCCCTTGGAGTGTGATTCAGTCCTGGAGCTAACTACCTCATTCGGTTGACCAAATATCTTAGGGGATTCCGTAGGAGGATCCTATTGTAACTAAGGGTCAGAAGACAGGGCATTAATTGCCACTATCCCAACAGAAGATGTAACACCCCGATTGATGGCGGAATCATCGGGGAGCCATGAAGTGTATATTGTTCATAGCACAGGGTATAAATTTATAAAATATTAAAAAGAGATTACATTTAATTCAAAATTCAAATCCATTAGTACATAGTCAAACCATTCAAATTATAATCGATTACATCCATTATAGTTCAAACATAATAGACTAATAAATACTAAACACTTTGTGCAAAGTGTTCCTAGCTTGCTTTTCCACCTGAAACATGTTGAAAATCAATTTAAACTACAAAGAGTTGGTGAGCTTCATAGGTAGAACACACACAGAATAATTTGATAAAAAGATAAGTTGTCAATGTGATAATAAGCCAATATGAGCTAAAACATGTAAGTAAAGCATACGCATCTCAGATAATGTTAACAAATTATGTTTGACCAATCTAGCATTCCTAACAATGCCGAAGTAGTGAAATATCACCACAGGCATCCCTCGCAGGGTAACATCATCCTGGGTGAGATGCTCAATCCAATAGATCTATCATAGTTTACTAAAGATAAGCTGTGATCAATGCAAGCTCAAGCTATGTTCACCCTACAGTTTAGGTCATAAAGCTAAGTTAACATGGACATAAGTTAAAGCTAAGTTCAAAGTTACATGTTCTTCCCCTAAAACTTTAAAACAAGTAAAAAGGATTTATGAAGACTCACCTTGATGTGTGAGATAGTCTTCGCACTAGTTGTCAAGTATAGCTCAAGATATGTACAAACAAATTCAATATCAACCTAAATAGTTTATTAAGCATAAGTTAACATAAATATGGCTTTCTATGGATTTCCTAAAGTCTACATAGGCCATCCAATTCGGTTTTGTTTTTTTAGGCATAATTAAACATTTAGTCATTTGTTTTGTTCAAAAGGATTTAATAAGAAAATCTTGTTTGATTTTATTGTGAGTGTTTACATTTATATTAAATAGAATTTATAAAGTTTAAATTCCATATAATTTAAACCATTTCAATGATTGAGAAAAAAATGAATTTAATTTTATTAATCCTAACTAATTTAAGAATAATGTTAAATAGTTTTAAAGAAAGCAACCAACATGAATCTATATATTGTGTTTAATAGTTTGAAAATGAGTTTAATAATTTATCATATTTAAAATAAACTAGATGTACAAATTTACAAGTTACACTATCAAAGTTCCATTTCTTTACTATTCAGAAGATTTATAGTTCAAACAAAACGTTTAGACTTTTTTTAAATATTAGAGCTTTATCACATACATAAAATATTTTGTGATATATACATACATACACAGATATATATATATATATATATTAATTTGTAAAATAAATACATTTTAATCATATGTAACGATTAAAACATTTGGATATTATTGGTTACATATGTTTAAAACATGTTACAATTTCTAAAACATATGTTATCATAAGTTGTATTGTAAATGTTACATGGATAAGAATGTAAATACCTTTTATATAAATAAAAGGATTTACATCATAATTAATATCTAAGAGAAATCAAAAACCCTAATTCTCTTTCTTACATCCCTCTTGTCGTTGACCCCCCCCCCCCCCACAGAGGCCTCATATCCGTCGCAAGCCTCCACCGTTTGGTGTTTCCTGGTCTAGCAGCCATCCAGCAAGCCCAAGCAGCAAGGCATCCAAGCTAGCTCACGTGGTGCTGAGTTACGAGCCTAAGCTGATCCGTAATATGATCCAAGTTGTTTTTGAATTCATTCACATCTCGTATGACGAGATCGTGAATTGGGGTGATCGTATATTGTCACTAGCGAGATGGTTGCCATATCCATTGTGTGGATTTGGATTCTCTTCATGAAGGTCGGTTACTATACACCCTATAGTTGTGTTGTTATTAATTTGTTATTTATAGTTTTTATCTAGATTCTATTTCGAGAGTTAATTTTGATTATAAATCAAAAGTTTTGTGACCTAAATGCTTCCACATACATTAAATCTAATTTAACCAAACAGTGAGATTAATTGATATTGACATTTAAACCTAAAATGGTTACTAGATTCCCAATAGTGGCAGCCTTTTCTGTATGAATCCATTCAAAACTTCTAGGATATACTTTTGAGAAAATAGACTATGGGTCTGGAAACCTTTCCAAAAACTCAATCACCACTATCAGAAGAGTTTGTATAGAGGGAGATATTAGGTCTTCCCGAGCATCAGTAGAGGGTCTTTAAGTTAGCTGTGTATGGGTGGGTGGCTATGATGATTCTGTAGTCCCTAAGGACCTAGGAGTTAGTCTTAAGTCTAGGATAGGTCTTTCAACAGAAAGATACTCATCAATAGGTTTTCCCACTATGATATTATCAGACATGTGTTGTGTCACACCCGACAGATGGTGGAATACGTCTGGCAGATGCGACTGTTCAAAAGCTCATGATTGACTATTAAAAGTTGTAATATTTATTCCATTCGAAATTAAGTGTCATACAAGTAACAAGTAGTTCAAAAACATAAAATAAACATTGTTTTCTTTTATTATGACTAGGTCCGCAACATCCTACATGTAGCATCAACTTGTTAATACTCAAATTGCATTTCTTACAACGTGTATTAAAATAGAGTGAACTAAAAAGTTGGTGAGTAGACATAGGTTTAGACTATATGTAATAAAATGAGAGCATTTTGATTCATACGTCAAGGTAGATTCCAAGCATGTATGTATAAACATATGTTTGATCAGACCTTTGTTGACTTGACACTCAACTCGAAAGTCAAGATTAGCTTGAATTGGTTTCAATCATCCAAAGGCCCTCGTTAGGGTCAAAACAATGGATGGGCATCACCCAATAAATATATTAGTATTACCACTAGCTAATATAGTTAGTGATAATAGTATAATTAGGCTTTGAATAGCATACACATAGAATCATAGTTTAACACATGTAGCATTGTATCATACACGTAGACAAAGAATTTGAATCCGCAAGTTTTGTGAAATATAATTTGAAATTGAATAACATAAACATGTTGCACCCAATACTTAGAAATAAAAAGGGCTACGAATGCTCAAATGGAATGTTTGATGAACGACTTGTTGATTGTCATTTATACGAAGAATTACTCGGTTCATATAACATAACAAGTTTCTTTTGAGCTTCTGAATTTACTATAGTTTATGTAGTTGTGTTCGTGTTTTATTTTAAGTTTTGAGACTTTCTTAAAATAATTATGCTTTTAACTTATATTGAAACTTTATTACATAATTACTTGAAATTACTTAGTGTTGTGTTTTTAGAAAATTTTGCCATTACAACGACGTATTTTGGAAAATTACCATTTTGTTTAGTCAAGTCTAAATCAGAGGGTATTTGATCCCAAACGCCTATTTTAATTGAAAGATAGTGTAAAATAAATGTATGAGATAGTTGTAGTTACACGACATTCTATCCTTTAAGTATGTTCTTGTAGGGAGAGGACCTTCGTATCTCATTGATCTGCAAGTCATGGCTACATCATCCATGGTGAATGAAGTGTGTCGTTGGGCATAATCAAGATGAAGATGCTTTTGGATGGCCTGCATCAAAATGTAAATGGGATGATCTTCGATGGTAGCACACAAAACTCTTCCACTTGTCGATGATACAATGGAGTAGGTTTCCCAAAACAGACGATATGACATATATGAAAGCATACAGAACATCTAAAACATTAGTGAAAACATTAGCGAAACCTAGACATGTATAGACAGTTATAGAATTCGTAAAGTAATTTCATTATTTTGATATGACATATATTAAAGCATTAGTTAAAACATTAGTGTTATTATATTAGAAGTAATAGCATCATAATTTCAGACATCAAAACATCATACACAGTTTGGTAATCCAAGTTGTGATATAACTGGATATGTCTAAAAACTTACTCAGATTAACACATACAGAACATCTAAAACATGATAGTGGTTAATGGTAAGTAGAGTAGGATTTTATCTCTGAATATAGAAAATACATAGGTCATGATGTATCAAAGAGGAGGTAGGTTGGCGGTTGAGGCAGCTGCGGTTAACTCTACGTATGCCCTATACATGAACTTTCTTCGGTATATCATGAGTATATCGGTGTGAGGATTCAGCGAGGAGAATTTAGATAAGTACATTGATACAAAGAACAATAAACGATTGTCAGAATACAAATGCCAAAAAACAACACATGATAGCGTAATTAAAATATTAAACTAATAGTGTATTTGTGTGGTTGACGATTCACACTAATATATCTGTTAGTCGTAACATTCTAAGTGATATCTTATGCTAAATAACCAACTCTAAACATAAAATGAACGTCTTATTCGTACAGGTCAAGATCTATACCAATATGTGCGTAAGTTGTATGTTCTAATGAAACATATAAGTTAAACGTCTTACAAAACTTTAAAAATAACATAAAAAGATTTTAACATATTTATTAGGAATTACAACCAAAAATTTTATAAATGAATGAATTTGTTTTACGAAGAAATACTACGTTTTATTTAACGGTTGCAAATCAACACGGTTTTCCGCAAAGATCAGACACGAACACACGAAAGTTAAAGGCTTCATATAAAAGCCTTAAACCCACACTTCTACCTCACAATCAGATTTACTCTCTCACTCTCTCCACCAAGAACTCCCTCACTTTATATCTCTAGAAACATAGAGAGCTTAACCATTTGTAGATCATTTGAGCTGTTTTTGATACCAAAATGTTCACCATAACATCAGGAGCTATAGGTACAAGAGAGACTGAGATTAAACCTACAAACTCAAGGCATATCAACAAACCCATTTTCGGTTTTCAAACCACTTAAAAAACCAACATTTGTCACAAATTTCACACCTATTTTTGTTCACCTTAGAGCAAGAAACGACACATCAGAATGCTTAGAATGAACCCGCAAAACGTTGGAAGTGTAGATCTTGAATATGATGAATAGGATTTTTAAAACTAGTGGAACCAGCAAAGGCACCCATCGATACTATTAGTATCAAGTCTTTGGAAATTGGCAATGGTGTTGTCAATACTACTATGGTCGAACACTTTTAAGAAATGACCAAGGCTCCATCGATAGTAACAATATCGAACACCTTGAACTGTGACCAGGTCCCCTTCGACACTAGTAGGTTTGAAGCCCTGGGAAAATGGCTAAGGGTGGTGATGTCGATATTGTTAATATTGAAAGGCTCCAGTGATGACTGAGTTGAAAAACCTTCGACACTATCAAGTTCGAACCTCTGAAAAAATGGTTAAGTCCTATCTTTTGATATTATTAAGTTCAAAGGTTAGGCGCGTTGATATTGGTAGTATCGAGGAGTACTTCAAAAGGCCAAGTCTAAGGATAAAAATACTAGCAAGTTCGAATCATTGGGCTGGCCAAACCAATCTCCTTCGATACTAATAATATCGGACTTATTTCAAGTGGATCAAGAAAAAAAAGAAAACCCTTGAATTCATGGGGCATGCATGCATGCATGCAAGACAAGGGTTGCCACCTTTGTAAATGAGTGATGATATTACAACTAACATATTTAAAATTACTCAAAACCTATATATGTATATACATATCAGCTAGTTGTTGAACGTGAACTTGTGATATCAACCATACATCAAATAGTGATAAGGGACATTCTTTTCAAATTAGACACATTTCATAAACTTATGATCACGAATTTGAAAGAGTAACAAAACATCTTATCACATCAATTTTATTTAATGAAAATAAACAAGTCAACGCATTTCATATAATTTATAGTATGTGTTAACATCTTTTACATCATTTTGAACATCATGTGAACCTAGATTTATGATTACTGCTGTAGTAGGCCTTAGTCATGATCGTGCATCAAGTTAAGAACATCATCATAGCAACAATGATAGAATCTATTGGATCGAGATCCCGCCTAGTTTAATTTACCTTTAGGGGGAAGCTCGTGGCGCGTTATTTACTACATTAGTATTGATTTAGTAACAATGGTAGAACTAATGGACCGACCATCCTACATAGTTTGATTTACCCTTTGGGGGAAGCCAGTGACACATTTTTTTCTACTTCAGCATTGCTAGTAATGCTAGATCACTGTTAGATTATCAAGGTTGAGAACATCAGTTGAAAGAAATATTTGTGAGCATATTTGATAACATTACTTGAGAATATATTTTGAGAACATATTTAAGAACATTTATTCCCTTACATGCTTTGTTTACTATGCTTAGATCATTTTGTTTAACTCTTCACATGTGTTTTATACTTCTTGTTCCATTAAATCATTTTTTGTGTGTGAACATAAAACCTATGATAACTCACCAACTACTTTTGTATTTGACACTTGTTTTGGCATGTTTCTGGTGGCGAGCCCAACTTAGGTGGGAACTTGCCAGCCTCACCTTGGATTCATTTGTGGACTTCATCACATAGGAACTTGGACCTAGCTAAATTAAATTGATCTTGAGGAAGATAAAATTTAGTTACTTTAGCTATATCTTTTGTGAAATTGTTGTAATCAATTCATGATTGAACATGATTTTTGTGTAAGTAATTTTGAGGATGAATGAAATGATATGTGATATTTTGAATTTAGTTACCCATGAGCTTATGAACAATCTGCATCTTATGGCATCCCGATGCTTCCACCATCAGTCGGGGTATTACAGATTGGTATCAGAGCCTGTGTTATAGTGAATTAGGTTATTAGAAATGGATGACCTAGTCTATAACCATAAGGAACCCAAGAATGAAATATGTCATGCAATAGTTTCCATGCTAGGAAATACTTTGCTTATGTGCATACTATATGATTATTAAGTGCTTGCTGTCTATAATGTGTTATCTACTATACATTTATACTATGTATAACTTGACATTTATGCAATGTGATAGTTATGTGGAAGTCCATAGTGATTTCCTTATATGAATGATTGGTCCCTACTCCTTCAGCAAGGACATACTCTCATTGTACTGTAGAGGTGGTGGCTGGTGGCTGGATGTAGTGCTACGTATGCCCTATATATAGACAATATACAGTACAATGGGATGTTTTGTTGTATTTGGGGATAAGAATGTTAATTATGTAATGACTATACACAGTGGTTGACTTCATGACACATTTAGTAAGATACATATGAGAGACATATGCCTTTATACATCATGTGACATCAAGGGACACATAATCATACATCATTTAGACATCATAAGACATATATTGAAGCATTAAGTTTGGTGGTTTTGAAGGTGCAACTTGTTTACTATGGTGGTTTGAAAGTATTAAGTACACCTTCTTGAATAGCGACTGCCCCGAGAGACCTGACAGTCCACTATGCCAAGAGTGTGTTCCACAAAAGGGCACTGACTGGTGGAATAGCGAGAAGAAAAACAAAGGAGCTGACACTACTCTAGCATTGATCTTGGCTAAGGTCAAGACTCTTGTGATTAAAGAATTGTTTCCACGAAGTGGAATGAGGAAGCTGAAAGCAAAATTCTGGGAACTAAAACAGGAGAACGGGGAAAACATGGTATACACAACCTGTTTCCATGAGCTGAGCATCCATATGCCACATCTAGTCTCTCCATCTTCTTGGACAATCGAGAAGTATATCGGTGGTCTCCCAACTTCGATTCAGGATATTGTTTTTGGTAGCAACCCTATCACACTGGAGGTTGTTATCCGCCTTGCTGCAACATTAACTGATAATAACGTGAAAGCTGGAACAGTCACTAGAAAAGGCATGAGAAAACTGATGCCAAGCCTACTACTGCTGAACCAAATAAAAAGGTCAAAGTTGAGCCCACAAGCTCTTCAAAGACCAATAACCGCAAGAAAAAAGCCAAAAGCTATACGGTGGTAACACCTGTGGTTCCTGTGAACCAACAAAATCCAACCAATGCAACCAACAAAGCTAACGACGGGTTGAGTCGTTTTTTCAACACATATAGAAATCATCATGCAGCTAACCAAACCTGCCTAATTAGCTACAGTAGCGAGATGTACAACCATTTTACTAACACTTTAGGAAGGGACCTCAAGGGAACTGAGTCGTGCAGCTCCACTAGCTCAACTACTAAATCATCCACATGATGCACCTGCAAACATGGCACTTGTTCCTGCTACGAATGTAGCGAGCCCAACCACTTCAGGAACCGATGTCCTAGACTCGCGGACAACAACCAACAAGTGGAACGGGCACGTGTTGGATATTGGATGTCCGATTAAGGATAAGTTCAACGTTGCTATGAAAGGTATGATCCAAAGAGTTAAACTTTGGAAGGCAACAACTTTATGTTTAATTGTTAAACATAATATACGATCACGAATTGTCAGTTTTATCGAATTGGCTTTTATTATTTATGAAATATTAATCAGTGGGAATTAATTATAGAGATAATTAATTAGTTAAACAAATAAAGTTTTGAACTTTATTATGAGGGATTGTTAATTAAATGCTTATTAACAAATTGAGAATTAATTAAACTTCAAACACTTAATTAAATGCTACTAACTAATTGTTAGTTAGTAATATTTGGAGAGTAGTAATTAAATGGTTTAATTACTAAAAGAGTTTACCTAAATTAATAGAATTTAATTTAAAATGTAAAAGAAAAGGAGGGAATTCCAATTTTAAATTGGTAAATTCCTAGATCCAACCTCCCACATTTGGGGTACAACTCTTTGACCTACTCTCCCATCTCTCTCACCCTTGGAGTCGTCGACCATCACCACCATTGGGATGGTCTTGTGGCTGCCATACACCACCATCACTGAGCTATATAGCCGGGTCACACCAAGGCTTCATCGGGTGCATGCAGGCCGCACCAAGAGGCCACGCCGAGGGCCAAGAGGAGCCGTAGCAGGGCTGTCTTGTCCGAGCCAAGGTCACCCAGCCGAACCGTGTGTCGAGCCACGAGCCGAGCCGAGCCAAAATCTGTTTTGGTCCAATCCGGTGATTCGTAGGACGAGATCCGGACTCGGGTGATCGTGGTGAGTCAACTAGCGAGATCGTTGCCGATCCATTGACCGAGGGGATATATATGTTAGAAAAGGATAAACATTTTGATTTAAATGCCACCTTAGATTTAAGACGCTTTATCAATTTGACCTAACATCTAGTGTTAGTGCTTACCCTGCACTAGGCCTATGGTTTTATTGAAAAATGAATGATCGTGATTCCTAATACACTTAGGCTGGTCATTCAGTCAAAAATCGTAAGGCGTATACTTGAAGAGTCAAGTTGGCATAGTTGGGGTAAATGTACAAAGTTAGAAATGAGTGCTAACAAACCCCAAAACTTGAGGATTATGATTGTCATAATTGGTTATCGTAACCCTCCTGCATTATTGTGAACAGTAAATAGAGAGCTTAGCCAATTCGATGTTCATTAAATAAACAGGATCTCACAATTCTAAATTAATTTTGTTAATGAGTCATAATTAATTTGAGATTATATAAAGCATGAAATACTAAAACCTTTCTTTTGAATTTTATTGATGTCTTTCATTGATGCTACTAAACCTCATAGGATAAGCCTTTTTCGAAATCAGTTCAATGGGAGTAATTTTTCTACTTGGATGCATCACCTTAGAAAAGTCCTAAGAATAGAAGGAAAGTTGTATACTTTGGATAACCCTATTACTCCCGAGCCAGTTATAGGCTGCACCACATCTTAAAGGATGAAACACATTGGACACGAATGTGAGATAAAATATCTCATATTGACTTCGATGTCTCCTGAATATGTGGATCAGCTTATGTATCTCTCCAGTCATGAGATGATTGAGGAGATCAAGAAGAGTTTCCTGCCAAACAGGTTTTGGCGATTTGAAATTCTTAAGGAGGTCCAAAAGGGTTTGAGACCGGGTGGAGACGTAGGGGCTCACGTTGATAGGTTGCAAGGCTGTTTTGATAGGCTTGGCAAACTAGGCTATCCCATGAACCTTGAGATTGCTATTGATTTCATCCTTATTTCCCTGCCAGAGGAATATGAATCTTTTGTAAAGAGTTACAAAAGAAATATATTTGGAGGACAATTGAAGAACTCAAGGGGATGCTCTTGGTTTAGGAAACCAAGATGAGGATAGTGGTGAGCAGTGGGAGGAAGAGACCATTGACCGAGGTCGATGAGTTCCAGTACATTTTTGATCGGCGTCTGAAGAGTTCAGATATTCCGGAATCTTCTGGTATGCCTTGTTCATTCAACATATTTCTTGAATTGGCAAATCTTTGATAATAATGTGAGTGTCATAATTATTTCAATTATTTGCAAGTATTCGAGGTGGTTGATAAGCTAGGAGCTTGAGTCTTGAATTCCATGGGATGGAAGACAAGAAAAATAGAAGAAATGTTCTTTTATTCTTTCATTTTTTCATTAATTGTTAAAATTGTTTAAAACGATTATGAATATTGTCGCACCCCGAGAAATCCCGTCCCTTCCGGGGCGCGAGCGGCGGCAGATTGTCAGGATCGCAGTCTCCGGTCACACAATATGCGAGACCTATATGTCTGGTTATGCACGTACATCCAATAATTTGGATAAAACAGTTTATTAATATCAGAGTTGCGGAAGTAAAGTATAAGTTGGCAAAATGGTTTAACATTCATATCTTGCGGAAGCGTTGAATTAAAACAGTTTTCAAAATGACAATTAACAATAGTGCGGAAGCGATTAAAGTAGTTTGACAATACATAATTAACACAACCAAATGTTAAATACTATCAAGTGGCCTAAGACACTACAGTAGATGCATGGACCCCATCCTAGCATCCTAGTCCTTGTGCGCGTGCCTTAGTTACCTGAGAAAACATGCGAGTAAAAGGTCAACACAAAGGTTGGTGAGAGCACAGGTTTATCATAAGCAATAAACATCCAATGTTTAAAGTAAGAGTTGTTATCAATGTATCATTACAATGCAGTATCGATTGATAGCTAGTCAATACAGTTATATTATATTGTGGATGGTACCGAAGCTGACAGATTGTGCCTCCCGCCATGTTATCACAGACAATGGCAAAGTGTTGGTCAATATTGCACTGTTCCGACCTCCAGTCGGGTGTAGTGGGGCTTGTCAGGCCCAAATAGTACTATTCAAGATTACCATGCTAGGCGTTATGCTATTAACGGTCCGAGGAGTATCGCGAGGACTTTTAGTTGTGATAGGGCCCACTCATATACATATAATGATAAAGCATGTCCATACATAAATGAAATGAGTTGTTTTCCAAAAACAGTTTATCATGCAATGTTTTCTCCCCCAAAGGTAGAAAAAGTAAAAAGGGGCCGTGAACTCACCTGATAGAGCAGTTCCGGTTTACAGGGTGTTCGCGTCTGCGAAAGCTAGCTGTCCTGCTAGTGAGCACCTATGATCGTATAGGTGTAAGTATGTGTTTTGTGGCGTGTTGTAATCCATACAACTCCAAGTGTCGGTGTGCTCAACCGAGTATGTGTGTGTTGACTTGTGTTGACTCGACGAATCGTTGGTGACACGATGGTTGTGTTTATGTGCCTTGACGCACATAAGACACTAACATGCATCCTATGACTCTAGTCACATAAGTTACCATTTTTAGTAAGTTTCCCATTTAGGAGAGTGTGGTTATGAAATCCCATTTCATAAAACTAATAACTTCCAATATGTTTATAAAACTTGTTTAAACTCTTAAAACATGTCATTTGCGCATAAATCGCCATTTATGCCGTTTTGCCCAAATAAAGTTTCCTTATTTGGAAAGTATCCGTTTAAAACTCGTTTTCACAAATCAAGGTTTCCAATATGCTTAGAAATCATTTCTAAACATGTTTCAATAATCAAAGTTCATCAAAACACTTTAAAACATCAAAAGCCCTCTTTTGATTTCTAAAAGTTTCCATTTATAGCAAGTTTCTACAAAACCAAGTTTTTGACAAACTCAAATATCCCAATGTGTTTCTAAACACTTCAATACACATTTAACAACATCTAGACATGTCTAACATGTCTAGATTATCACAAATCCAAGACTTGCAACATAAAAGTTTCCTTTTATGGCAAGTGCACCAAAACATCATCAAACCTACCAATAACTCAATCAAACTCAAATCTAACATTCTAATATTATCAAACCAGTAAATCTATAACATCTATTCAACAAATCACCAACAAAATCGTGCACAATGGTCACATGGAGTTGCATGTGGGTTTTCACCCATTGCATGTGCGATCTAACTATAGATAAACACAAGAGACTACCTTAGAAGCTCCTTGGTGAAGAGGTTTGGTCTGGACAGAAGCTACAAGGGGCTGATGAAGATCCTCTTGCTTGTTGTTGGCCTCCAAGAACTCCCTTTTGTGCTCCAATGGCTTCAAATCACCAACTATGGCTTCTAATGGTGTTAACAGAGGTTGAAGCTTGATTTCAGGTGGGTTTGGTCGCAAAGGTGAGTGGAAGTTCGGAGAAATGAGTGAAGAACCGAATGAAAATGAATTGGGGCTTGTTTAAATAAAAATTTCGATCTGCATGGCCTTCGCGTACCGCGGAGGACGATCAAAATTGTTTGTCGTGTACCGCGACAGGATTCGGGAGTCTCGACTCCCGGTTTTCTCCACGTACCGCGAAGCCTCTCGTTGAGGGTCCATCGCGTACCGCGATGAGTCCACTTCTTTGTTTTTCGATTTCGTTGATACGATTTTCGCTCGTACTCGATTCCTAATGTTTATCCAAAGCATCTAATGCACCTTTAGCACATAATCATATAGTAATATATAAGTTTGATCACCAACGTTCGTGAGACTCGTGTGTGTGTGTTTCGATAATTCCTCGAATTATCTAAGATAGTTTGTGCTTGAGTCTAACAAAGTGTTTGCACGCTTGATTAATCCTAATCAACGTGTGATGCATAGTTCAATAATTCCCCGAATCATTGTTTTGTGTTAGTGTTGTGTTTGTCACACTTGGCTTCCAAAACCAATGTGCAGTGTATGATTATCGTTTCGAAGATGTTTGTGTTCAACTCATCTAATTAAACGTAATTAAATGAAATGCAACAAGTATGAATGTGAAATGTAAAGAATATAAGAGTTGCAATTTACCTGAAATTGCCGGGTGTCACAAATATTTTGACATTCTTAGTTTGACTAAGAATATTGCTTCTAGTAATAATTATACATTTATTGATTAATTATATTTATGCTTGATAAAATGTTTTGATAGCATAATTGATAATAATTATTGATAATGCAAAGTGAATTCTATATGATAGAATTACAAATAAAGGCAATACATACGATTCATATTAATAGAATAATTTAAAGTGTTTAAATAATTATAATTAGACAAGATTAACCTTTAAAGCAAGGTGTAATACATGAATCTCTAAACAACTGAAAATGGAATTCATTGTTACAAGAGTTTGATGATTACACAACATGCTTAAGGAAGGTTATAAAGATTGTGATCTTTAAAATGCAATTCTGTTGCATAAATTGTCTAAAGATTAAATATGAATATTTCATAAGGTTATGAACCTAATGAAATCTTTGAAAGAGTTCAAAGAAGATTTCAAAAAAATGATGATCTAAAAGCAACAATAGTTATATATGAGATATAACCAAAGGTTACCAAATTAATGCATATAATGTGAAATTGTTTCACAACCAAGTACACAATGATGTAGGTAATTTGATAAATACCAATACATAATGTGTCCTTCTCTTGAATATGGTCCAATGAATGAATATCCCAATGAACTAATCATATGAATTACTACACTATCTTAATTACAGGTAAATATAAAGAGTTGTAGAATAAACATGTATAAATTTCAATTTGGGGTTTGAGGATTTAACAAAGAGTTGTTAATAATTTATTTGAAATTGGATCCTCAATAATGATAAAGATAGTTATCATAAATCCCCAAAATGGAATAGATTGAATTTTCATCAATTGTTTCCTAATGCAAGGAACTGTATTGTTGAAAATTAGATAGTGCAGATTGAAAGAGTTCAATTGTGCAATGATATGATATATATGCTTCAATCAACACAAAATGTTTGAATGGATCTTAAATGAGTTTAAGAACCAAATGTTACAAATGACATCTGCAAAAGCTCACGGGATCACTGTGAACCCAAAACTTGCAGAAGTGTAACTGTTGATTGATAAATATAATTTATGGTTTGGAACCATAAACACTAAAGATGCAGTAAAACAAGCTAAGAGACTTGTTTAAACAACATTTAGATGTGTGTAATTGAATTTAGAGAATTTCAATGACAAGATCAACATGGATGTATTAGGATACTACAAATTTTGTAAACAAGAGTTGTTTGACAGATAAGTAGTTAAATATCAAAACTGAATTACTATAAGAACACCTTAACTGAGTATTCTTATAAGTAATTAGAAAGTTTTGAAATCCTAATATGGCAAACTTGTTGCGAAAAATCCATGGTTGATAAAAGCATCTCAAGTGGCAATGTTTGTCATGGTAAGAAACTAAGGTGTTAGTGTTACCTAAAAGACAAAGATGTTCTACATATATATATGTCAAGGCAAGTGGGAGCGTAGTAATTTCTAATGATAATATTATGTAAGTATGTAGATGACATACTAATTATAGAAAAGAAGTTTCTATAATAAAGACATAAACTTTAACATATGATGTTAAACAAAATAAGTATCAATTTTATTTGATAAAATGAATATATATTAATGGTTAATATATGAATTATCCAATGACATTTTCAATAGAGATTGAAAAGAAATCTATGATAAATTTTGCATAAAATGAAGAGTCACAAGCAAATTGTCTATGTCAAAGCATGAATTGTTCACTAAAGGTTAGAGAACACTAATAAACGCACCAGAATGCTTAGAATGAAATAGTTCATTACTAATCTCAATAAGATTCCTAATGACTAGGAATGGATTGAGAAACATATGACAACAATGTAGCATAGCTAAAACTATGAAATTGTAGTCATATTATAGTATAAGCATTATGAGAAAGAACTGAAAGAAAGACATAATAATAAATTAAAATTCATAAATCATAATCTAGCAATTCAGTTCACTAAATCTATTTAAAGAGCTGAATATGAGGATACGACTGATAAATAGATATTAGATATGCTAGATGGGGAATCTGATTTAACTTAAGTATTGGGTGCTCTACAATCGAAATAGGAAACATTGAATGTTCATTTTGATTTAATGGTTAAAGGCAAAATGAATTATGTTTCTAAATTCGAAATTTTGTACATTTTAGTATCCTTGAATATAGTATTCTAAATGCCCGTAGTCGATCAGATTCATGGGAATCAATCTGAACTAAGAATACTTGAATGCTTGGTTAGTTTATAGAGATAAAAGCTCAAGTGTTGAGAACCAAGATTCATAGACAATCATTAGAAAATGATGTCGAACGTAACTCGCTTCAAAACATTCTTCATGGATCGTTGTCATAAGATGTTTTGATATTAAAGTATATTCAATATACACAAATATCCTTAGACCTAAGGAGTATAATGAACTAACATTAATTAAAGGTCACTCTTTGATCTTACTTAACGCTGTCTTGAAAAATAGGCAGTAATAAAGGTAATGATTGGGAATGATTCTAAGATTAAGTGGGAGTTATATGCTGCCAAAGGGATTCTATACTCTTATATAGATAAGACAAGATATTATGGCGCCCTCGTTGATTTAAACTGATGTAAACGCGTGGCCACGCTCAAACTAAAAGTAGTTTGTTTGATCATTTTAAATTGAGAACGATAATGAGAATGCTTGAACAATATATGAGATTGAAGAGAGATCCATGTCTCATGTTCAAGGAATATCTAAATAGAGAGGATATACAGATAAAGGTTATCTGAGACTATAATTGTAAGTTAAAGTAAAGAGTTACTTAAACTAACGCGTTTTAGTCGACTTAAGAACTCATACCTTACTATGGGCAGCGTGATGCAGCTAGGCGTCCAACACTGTCTACGTTGAAACACTTAGTCGATGAATCGTCCAAGTGGGAGTCTGTTGGATACTGGATGTCCGATTAACGATAAGTTCAACGTTGCTATGAAAAGTATGATCCAAAGAGTTACACTTTGGAAGGCAACGACTTTATGTTTAATTGTTAAACATAATATACGATCACGAATTGTCGGTTTTATCGAATTGGCTTTTATTATTTATGAAATAATAATCGGTGGGAATTAATTATAGAGATAATTAATTCGTTAAACAAATAAAGTTTTGAACTTTATTATGAGGGATTGTTAATTAAATGTTAATTAACAAATTGAGAATTAATTAAACTTCAGACATTTAATTAAATGCTACTAACTAATTTTTAGTTAGTAATATTTGGAGAGTAGTAATTAAATGGTTTAATTACTAAAAGAGTTTACCTGAATTAATAGAGTTTAATTTAATATGTAAAAGAAAAGGTGGGAATTCCAATATTGAATTGGCAAATTCCAAGATCCTAAAAAGGTGGATCAACTTTTGACTTTAAAAGTAGATCCAACCACCCACATTTGGGGTACAACTCTTTGACCTACTCTCCCCTCTCTCTCACCCTTGGATTCGTTGACCATCACCGCCATTGGGATGGTCTTGTGGCTGTCGTACACCACCATCACCGAGCTATATAGCCGGGCCGCACCAAGGCTTCATCGGGTGCATGCAGGCCGCACCAAGGGGCCACGCCGAGGGCCAAGAGGAGCCGCAGCAGGGATGTCTTGTCCGAGCCAAGGTCACCTAGCCGAACCGTGTGTCGAGCCATGAGCCGACCTAAGCCAAAATCTGTTTTGGTCCAATCCGGTGATTCGTACGACGAGATCCGGACTCGGGTGATCGTAGTGAGTCAACTAGCGAGATCGTTGCCGATCCATCGTGTGGATTTGGAACCGCTTCGTAAAGGTCGATTTCTAAAACCCCCTATGGTTGTGTTATTTAATTAAATTGTTGTTTAAACGATTTGTAACTGGATCCTGATTTGGGAATTGGTTCGATTACGAATTGAAAGGTTGTAAAATTTAAATGCTTCCGTTGTGTCAGATCTGATCTGATAGTTTAATCCGGTTTTATGAAAACTGATTTTTTCAGTTAATGCGATTTATTAAAATTGATTAAATGAAAAATAACCTAGAATTCCCAACAGCACGAACATTTCAGCTAAACGCATAAGCTGCCCAAGTGAACCAAGACGTGGTGAGTGACAAATTTCTCATCAGTAATTGTTATATATTATTTGATTCTGGTGCTGATAGAAATTTTGTTTCATATGAGTTTGAACATATACTTGCGAAAACCAGGATCAGACTAGATAAACCATTTAAGGTAGAAGTAGTGGAAGCAACTTCTATAGACATAAATCACTTCATAGTTGAATGTACGGTGAAGTTAAATGATCATGTTTTCCCAATTGACCTCACACATATGCATCTTGGAAGTTTTGATGTCATCATTGGTATGGATTGGTTATCCACCCACCATGTTGAAATCATTTGTTTGAGAAGTGCATATGCATACAGTCACCATCAGGTGGGACTTGAGAATTTCGGTGAAACTCCTAGTGGTAACCTTAGACTTATGTCATGTACAAAGGCTCAAATATATCTACGTAAAAGTCATGTCCAATTTTATAGCGTTCGTATTTAAACCAACCTTTATAATGACATCCTTGTTGCTCAACAACTTTTAGTGGCCCAAGGCAGTTTACAAGATGAATGTCTTGTGGTGCTGAACTTAAATTAGAAGCTAAGTCTCACGGTCTATTGTACTTCTTGAATCACGTTTGGATACCAAACTATGATGACCTTAGACTTACCATTTTAAATGAGGCACATAAGTCACATTATTCAATTCGCCTAGTTCACCTGGCTACAAGGTTAAGTTATAATGTGCTAATGACCATATTTTGAGGTTGAACCGTAAGTGGTTGGGTTCGAACGGCAATCAATCGGGGAAGAAGAACAACAAGGTTTTGCTTTTGGCACGAATGCCCATTGAGATTTATGTTCTTTAAACCTTTTGTTTATAGTTTTATATACTCGGTTTTTAAGTTTCAAATTTCTTAATTTTTAGTCCCTCAATTTTCTAAATTCAATTTTCTATATTTATAGATTTAGAAATTTTCTTATATAATATTTATGAATTAATATATTTATCAAAACTTATAAACTTCTTATAAAACTTTTCAAATGTATTATTCTAATTAATGTATATTTAACACAACTATATGTTATTACTATATATTCTAAACATACATGTTGATATACATATGTGTATATATACATATATGATTGAATCTTATAAGTGCTTTATTGAAATGTTTTAGGTTTTTAAGATTTTATAAATTAATTAAATATGAATAATAAATTTATATTATATAAAATGTGTGTATACATATATCTATGTATGTATGTATGTATATGTATATGCATATGCATCTTGATAATTATATATACATATGCATACACACACACACACACATATATATATATATATATATATATATATATATATATATTTATAAATGAATATATATATATATATATATATGTGTATATATGGATTGATTTCTATGAAAATCTGATCTTATAGAAAAAACTCTTAAACCCTATCAGGGCCGCCCATTTGGAATTTGAAAAAAAAAATATACGGTCCACATTAAATTTAATTTAAAAAATTGGGTTCTGAATAAAAAGTATGGTTTAATGTTAACCACATATTTTTTTCCAAGATTACAAATGGATGCCAAGATAGGGTTTAAGGGTTTCTCTTTAAGATCAGCTTTTCACAGAATACAATCCGTATATATATATATATATCTATCTGTGTGTGTGTGTTGGACCAGGAAGTTTGCTGCCAGGTGTATTAGACTTTAGACTCCTAGGTAAAAGACTAGGAATAAACTCTCTCTTAAATCAAACACTTTTTGTCAAGTTAACTATAAAGAGAATATTAGAGAGAAATAATATATGGAATTTTGGGGAAATTCAATTCATTAAGTCTGGGGAATGTTGGGATATAAATACCCAAACATTCAATGCAGCAAGAAAAAATAATAAGACAAACGGCTGACAATTGTACAGAAACTGAAACAGATAAAAGGACACAACAACTAACTAAAAGTCAACAACAACGGAATACAAGAAAACTAAATTCTGCAATTGTTCTTCAATCTTTAATTCTTCCGTGGCTTTAACCAGTCGTTGTTCGTTCTAGTGTTCATTCCACGGCTATTGATCTGCGGTTGTTATTCTTTATATAAGTTGTTGTCTTCCTAGGAAGAAAGATCCGTGGTTTAGTGCTTTGTTCGCAGTTGTGCTTTGTAGATCATCTGTGGTCGTCTTTTAGTGGTTGATCCACACAGTGGTTCTACACAGAGGTTAAGGGATGTGGTTGAGGCTCATGAGTCCTTATTTTCCTACAAGCTCCCTCTGCACTGATGAAGCCAAAACCACTTATTTTTGACTCAAAATGTCTTTAATTTGATCCTTTAGATCACGCACAAACTGTAAAACTTTGTGGTTTGTTTCAGCATTCTCTAAGGTCATGTACAGCACTTTGATAGATCATTTTAGAGACGTTTAAAATGGAGTGCCAATATATGAAGGAGGTTCTTGAGCCATTGTATCTTTCTATTATTTTGGTCTTAGTGTATTCATCAAAGAACCACCTTCTGATCCTGGATCTGGAATGAGCAAGTTCAAGAGTTTGCTTGACATAAGGTTTTTGTTGTTGAGGAGGAGGATTTGCAGGAGGAGGATGTGACATCCCGTAATTTCCTAGTCAGCTTTGATTTTATTTAAATGATTTTGTACACATGGCACTAGAATTAGTTTAATTTAGTGTGACATGTGGCACGACAGTATAGACACTGACACACTAAAAGATAATTCGAGGAATTATCAAGAACCAGCACACACGTGTCAAAACACACGAACGTTGTTGAACGTTTAGCACATCGTGTAACACAACACTCGAAACCTCACGAAACACTCACACATTGAACTTGGAAGTTCAAACAAGGCCAAACGGTAGTTCGTGAACGTGAAAACGACAACAAACGGATCAAACACGTTAAATTGGGCCTATTGGGCTCTCTATGGACCCATCGCGGTACGCGATGGCCCACAAGAGAACCTGTCGCGGCACGCGACGAGATTCGGGAGGATTTGAATCCCGAAATCCGTCACGGTACGCTGAGATTATCTGGGAGCCCCACCGCGGTACGCGATGCCGCCCAGGCGACAAAATCTTATAAATCCAAGACTAATGATGCCTACACTACTACTCTTCATTATTTTGATCGGTTTTACATGCCTTATCGCGACTAAACTCGTCTTCTACACCTGCTTACCTGCATATTCCACCATTAGAGACCATTTTTGAAGCTTGGAACTTGTATATTGAAGCTTGGTGACTTCCTAGAGGCTTGATCATCAACACCATCTTCTTGCTCTTGTCGAAACCAACGAACCAGGAGCTTCAGGAGCTGTGGAACCTACCATCTCGACTATTTGGAGCATCAAAGGTAGTCTCTATGGTGCAAACACTCTCTAAGCACTCACAAATACACATGCATGTCTTTAAACACACATGCAAGCCCCATGGCCTTGCATGCATGAATTTTCAACCATTCAAATCTGGTTTTGTTGATATTTCTATGATAAATGATGATCTATGATGTTTAGATTAAGTTTTATGAAGATCCATGATGAGGTGCATATGTAAAATGAATGATTTGGTTACAAATGGGTGATTCACCCACATGCATGCATGATCTAAGGCATTTTAGATGATCTTGAAGGATGTTATATGACTATAAATGTTATTGGTGATGATCTTCATGTTTGAATGTTGTTGAAATGGTTAAAAATGTGATTATATTGAATTCTTTCTATTTATAGTAACTTTTTGTTTGTAAAATGGTGCTATGGATGAAATGATGAGCATGCATGTGTATGAACTTGCTATTTGGATGATAAAATGATGTGTAGAAGCTTAGGAATGGGATGTGGAACTTGATTGTGGTCATATACGATAAGTTACTATTTTTAGTAACTTTTATTGGTGAAATATTGCTAAATGATGATTTTGGTTATATGTACATGTTTAAACGATGTTAAATGGATTATTATGATGATTTATGTCATAAAATGGATTAGAAGTGTTTAGGTTGATTATTTGGGCAACATGGTCAAAGTTACTATTTATAGTAACTTTATTTTTACAAAAACCGATTTATGAACATCTTGTATGATTTGAAAATGCTAAGTGATCTATTATGTTATAATATGATGATAACATGCTAAGTTAGATGGTTTCCGATAACACGTATGCCATAAATGGAAACTTTCCATTTTAGGAATCTTTTGTGTGCTAACATGATGAAAATGACTTATGTGATTTCATATGATAATGTGCTATGTGTTAACATGATCACGTAGGACTAACGAGCGTGCTAGAACTATAAAATCGTTATGCTTTGTGAACTTTCCATAAATGGAAACTTACTATAAATAGTAAGTTGTCCATATACACGACTTGCGAATTTTACACACGACGAGCACTTATACGATGGCCACACGATTCACAACCGTCACACGGTTCACCAACGGGTCGTTGACTTGACACGGTCAACTTTAGTCAAACATGATCAACCTTGATCAAACACGGTCAATGTGGACCAACACGAGCAAACATGGTCATAGTGGACCGACACGGACAAACATGAACAACCGGGGGTTGTTGACCACAAACACGAGCACTAACACGAACACGAACACAGTCCTTACACAATGCGATATAGGTCGCCGGTGACCGACACGCCTTTCGACGCAGGAGCTTACGCTTGTTTATCACTCTCTTCACTAAGGTGAGTTTACGGCCCCTCTTTACTCTTTTCAAATGCTTTTAAATAGGGGGAGAATACTAGTTGCATCGAGTCAAACATTTATACTATGACAAACATTTTTGTGTATGCTAGTTTATTGGACAAACATTAAGTGTTGAACTCGTAGCAAGCCCTCACAAAGTCCTACCGTTAATGTTCGAACAACGTGGTAGATTTGAATGGATCCGTTTGGGTGTGACTAACCCCACGGGGCACAATATTGACTGAGTGTCAGAACCTGTGAAATTCTGACCTAACTTACTGTGTGCACGAGACACAGTGGAGACAAGGACAAACAAGTCTAGTTCGGTAGTGACGCACTGACACTTGGAGCCTAGGGTTCGGTACTAACATATGATAAACAGCATGACACATGTTTTCTTACTATTATGTACATATCAAAACCTGTGAACTCACCAACCATTGTGTTGACACTTTTTAAACTTGTATTCTCAGGTAACTGACAGGATGAGGGACATCCAGGGATGCACAATTAAGGGAACGAGCATTAGGATCCTCATGCATTCTGTTTTTGTGTCATTTGAAAACCATTTGACTTTGTTTATGTATTAAACAGTGTAGTGTTGACATTTCAATTTCCGCTGCCTATGTGTTAAACTTATATTTTCCATTGCAATGCTTTTTAACATTCCGCTGCAAAGTATTTTAACTTTATTTATAAAACTGTGTGTTTGAAACGCATATAGAGTTGTTCTATATGACCATGAGTTGTGATTCTAGCCACGTCACACCCACGTGGACTGACACCACGAGTGGGAATTTGGGGGTGTGACAGAGGAGCAGATTCTGATTTTGTCCAATGCAGGATTTTCTTCCTTTTGGTTTGAGATCTTGTGTTGATCACTTTTCTAACCAGGGCATGTCGATCTGGTCCATAGTCGCTCAACAGAGTTGGCTTCAACTCTTCTTCAATCTCAAACCAGGGATTAAACTTGCTACCCTAGGTTTGCTGTAAAGAACCATCATCATAAACTTCTAATGGTTCATTCAACAATTGATCAATCATTGAATTTGTGGTGGCTTCTTTGGTCTTTGTTACAGTAGAAGATGCCAAGGTAGTGGATGGAGAGGCAGACTCTTGCCAAAGGTCAGGGTGGTCACTGTGGACCTTCTTGAATCTGGACCACTCCTCATACAGAGTGGTATCCTTCCATCTTGTAATGGCAGCTTTTGCATCCCAGCCATTTTGGATGAGGATGCACTTTATTATTTTTCTTTGTTCTGCATCCCTTTTCTTTTTCTTTTCAGCCTTTAGCCTCTTGGTCAGAACTTCATTTTCATTCTTGAGACAAGTGATGTCCCATTTGAAGAATGTCTCCACCTTGTACTTGCCTTCAGTCAGCAAGAACATTATTGTTTTCTCCCTCTCAGCCTCATATGCCTCATCTTATTGCTGATCAATTAAGGGGCTGTTTGGTCGCATCTGAATCCTTAAGTGCTGAAGGGTTAAGATGTCTGAATGGTTAAGAGGGTCTGAATCATTAAGTGCTGAATCAATTAAGACTGTTTGGTTGAACATCTGAATGAATATGCAGGATTACTATTTTACCTTTCTAAAGCCTTTTTTTCAGTAATTAATATAAATAATAAAAATAAATTAAAAACCAAACATGATAAAATTCAAACATACAAAGTACACAATAGTCTTTTCAAAATCCAAGAAAATTTCTAAAATCTAAACAAAAATTAAAAGTTCACGAACATTTTCAAGCAAGGTGACTAGCAATATGGTCACGCAAACAATTCATATATTCATTGCTTTGTGACCCCCATTCTATGTCATGAATGGAATAACCTTCACTTGGTTCTCCTTGTGGTTGGTTCTCAACACCTTCTTGTTTCCAACTAATTCTACTCCTTTTTGTTGCCATTTCTTTGAACAATTCAAACAAGAAACAACAAACAATCAACTACTTGTAAACATACCCATATACAACAAACAATTCAAACCAACAAACAATTCAATACAATCTTGTAAACATACCCATATCAACAAACAATTCAATCCAATCTTGTAAGCATACCCATATCAACAAACAATTCAATCCAACAAACAATTCAATACAATCTTGTAAGCATACCCATACACAACAAACAATTCAAACCAACAAACTATTTAATACAATCTTGCAAACATACCCACATCAACAAACAATTTAATCCAACAAACAATTCAATAGGTGGTAGATGGTTCACAGGTTTGCAAAATCTAATGGAGATCAACAACAATTCAATAGGTGGTAGATCCACAACAATGCAATAGGTGGTAGATGGTTCACCAAATTTAACAAAAAAAGTCAAACAAAACAATGGCAGTCCAAAATCTAACAAAAAAAATAAAACAAAAAAGTGCAGCCCAAAATCTAACAAAGAAATCAAACAAAACAGTGCAGTCCTAAATCTCACCAAAAAATCAAATAAAACGTGCAGTCTAACAAAAAAAATCAAACAAATAAGTTGGTACCAGCAGCATCTTTGCTCGGCAACACACAGAGAGGAAGGGAGGGAGGGAGGGAGAGAGAGAGTACCAGTTCGCAACTTCTTTGCTCGGTGCAGGTGGGTAGGCTCGGCGCACAGGTGGTTGTCTTCGGCGCAGGTGGGTGCCTCCAGCGCCGTGGAGAACCGATCGAAGGCTAGCCAGTTCACCGGAGATGGTCGGGGCGGTGGGTGGGAGGCCGATCGACAGCCACTGTAGGGAGTAGACGGGAGTGGGAAGGGAGGAGAAGAATTAGGGCAAAAAAATGACAGTGGGGGAAAAATGAGAAGGGTAGGAACGACCCCCTTGTCAAAAATTCTCATTCAGACTTGAATCATTCAGACCTCCATTCAGATGTTAGGGGCCATTCAGATGTGGTATTTTTTAGCGAACCAAACGGTCTGAATCTGAACCATTCAGATTCAGACCCATTCAGATGTATTCAGACCCAAACAAACACCCCCTAAGTTTATCTGATCTTGATAAGCCTTTAACAGTTCTTTTTCTGATAGATCTAAGGCTACAAGATCAGCTAGGATCGTCTTCTCCTTTTCAAATATCTTCCTTTGAATTACTTCATTTTAAGGGATATGCCTCTTTGGGGAGTAAGATTCATTTGGGGGTGAGGTTTGAGGTTCTTCCGCTGCAATCTCAACTGGTTTTATTGGAGAGGGAATTTTTGCATATCTGGGTGGATTGTAGTCAGCCTCATCATCATCAGTCAATCTAAACCTTCTTTTTCTTGACATTAGAGATGAGATGGGTTGATGGTCAACTGAGTCTGAGTTTGACTCCTGAATAGGGGTTAGAGGCTTATGTGGTTTGGTTGTGGGGGTGTTGGACTTTCTGGACACACTCTTCTATCTTCTTGAGAAGGCACGAGTGATAACAGGTTTGCATTTGTGGCCAATTCTGGATAGGTCCAGAAGGGTTTGAGAAGTAGATTTGAGAGAGAGAGTGGGTGAAGCTTCTTCGGTGGTGTCTATAGGTACGGGAGGTGTATTCTTGGCAGGGGAAGTTGGTTTAGATGTATGTACAGGGGTAGAAGCTAGGTGAGAAAAGGTTTAAGTGGGCTTTGATTGGGTAGGTTCAGTTTGAGCAGGCTTGTCTTTGGTAGAAGGGGCTGAGGAGGAAAAGGCCATAGTTTTAGCCTTTATTGCTGCAGTTGTTGCAGGTTTAGTGGGATTGGTTTTGAGTTTTCTGATTACACTAGAAGTTCTCGTTTCCACCTGGGTAGCTAATTCCTTCGGCTTTTGTTCAAGGCTAGCCTTTGCAGCTGCAGTTTCAAACTACTGATCCAAGGCAGCCTTGAGAAGGGCCTCTTGGTTTTTGAGTTTCAAGGCCTTCATTTTCCTCTTCTCATTGTCATCTTGATCCTTCTTGGCCCCTTGTGCATCAGTGAGGAGCTTCTCATTCTCCCTCTTTTTTGGCTTCATCAGCCTGTCACTAGAACCAAAGGGGAGGATAAGCTATACATGTGAGGGATTTAAGGTATAAGGAGTGATTGGAGACTTCATGTTTGAGGGTTTTGAGTTTGAAATCTAATTAGATTTTCAATAAATCCATTTAGGTTTTCTGGGTTTGAAATAAGTCTTTGGTGAAGTTTTGAAAGAAGTTGGTTAGTGGGAGGTAAGAAGTGGGTTTAACACTTATTGAAGAGCTTGGGGGATAAAGGTAGGAATATTTGTGTTAGTTGTAGTGTTTGGGGGACCTTCAAGTAAAGGTGCCTGCATTGGGTTGGATTTGGGTTGCAGGTCTTTGTCATTCAAGACCTTGGAACCAACTCAGTGAGTTTGGATACATTGGTCTGAATGGTAGTGACTGTTTCTGTCAATTCATAAATTTTGAGATTTGATTCGTCAACCCATTTAAGGATATCATCCAAATCCCTGACAGGTGTGTCACTTTCAACATGACCCGAGTCCATCTCAGGGTTGTGATGTAACCCTTTTTCTTTTTACTAGGGATGTCTGGCCTTAGTTTCAAGAACTTCATTGGCCATTGCCGTAATTGGAGTCTTATTACCTTATCCATCAAGGTGAAAAGCCCTTGGGCTATCACAAGGAGTGGTTGCTCCAGTTACATGATATGGGTTTCTAGATGGACTTGACACCCCAATCTCATCCTCATCTCCACAGGGTGGAGATTGACCATCTTGGACCCTGGTTTGAAGGAGTTGCTCCTCAATTGTTGTGGTAAAAGAGAACCAGTAGGCCCAAGAGAAGTGTCAATCTCATGCAGAATATGGGTTATGGAATTAGTGGTTTGCTGGGTTGAAGAAATGGGAGTGTCCTTGGGAGATAGGACTGCCGTCAGAGTATCAAATAATACTTTAGTGGTTTGTGTGGGTTTCCTTTGTATTACAATATCATCCTGTTGAGAGGATTGATGAAGAGCTACCTGGGTGTGAGATTCAGGATCAACCTGTGAGGATAGGTCAGATGGATTTTCTTGTCCAGTAGTGACAATGACTTGCTCAGTGATCTCATCTTCCTGAACCGCCTTTTTGGGTTTCTTGGAGTAAGGGGCTTTTCATTAGTGTTTTCTTTTGGGCTGTGCCTTGGCAGGTGTGGAAGAAGAGATGGATGTGGGTTCACCTAGGACGGTTGTGTCCAAAGTGTCATCCAAGACCTTTGCATCAGTGTTTAGCATAGAAAAGGTTTGTTTGTTAGTTTTCATGATGTAAGAAAGAGGGGCAATATGACAAACAGTGTAAATTTCATTAAATAAACATGCCATTACAAACCTGGGATAAATCAGAAACTTAGGGGCCTTTTGGTGATGAAACAAATGGTCAAATTTGATTTGAGAGAGACTTACCTTCTTGTTGGTGAGAAATGCATACATGACATATTGCATGTCATATGGCATTTCTTCCCAACTTGTTGTATTCTGAGAAAGACATTGCACAATGGTGTGATACATAAACTTGTACTTGGGATAGAGATAGGCTTTGTACAAGGTTCTGCTTTTAAGATCTCCTTGGTAATCACACTGAATAAATTCAGAATGAAGGAGCCTAAGAGGAACAGTTGTGGGAGCATTAGTGTCAATAAGATTGAGAGCAAAACCTAGCAAAGATGGGGTAATGGTAACATGTTGACCTGCAGCCTCAGAGGTAATGCTTTCAACAATGTTATTCTTAGTTACCAAAGCAAAGTTTTCCCATAATTGGTTAAGAGCAGAGACACAGATGAAAGGGTTCGTGGTAAGAGCAGTTGAACAAAAGAGTTTGAAAGAGTATCGATCACCTCATCTTAGTGGGGGTATTCAGAAGACTTGGTGAGGTATGCAACAAGGTTATGGACTGGTTTGAGTTTCAAAGAATCAATCGCCATGGATAATTGTAGAAGATGAGCAGAATCTTAAAAAGTTTCAAGGCTTTTGAAAGAAAATCGAAGCAAAAGTAACTGTTTCAAGTGAAGAACACAATTATAGAATTTCTTTAAGATTCAAGAGAGAAAGACGGAGTAAAAGTAACCGTTGCAAAGTGTGAGCAAAAGCTTAGGAAACCACTGATACTTATATCAAAAGTAAAAAGTTATTTTAGGGTTTTAGCCAAAAGACAAACCTGTAAAAAGAGGATAGAGACAAACAAAAAAGGACAATTTAGTACTATCATACAACCATGCAAAAATCTTCAAATGCAGACAGCGTTTTGTCTAGAATGAAGCCTGGTCCGATGTCATTACTCTGAATCATCTTGAGCTTTAGTGTAAATGCACCGAGCTAGACGACATCCCTGACAAACTGCTATCCTTAATCAGCAGGATTAGTTTGAATGTGGTTAACTTCATAAATCAAGGATGATCATGAAGTTTCTAAAAATTAGGGTAAGAATGGAAGATGAATAAGACAGATTTTGAAACGACGGGTATAAATAGGGGAAAAGAACCGGAGGTCAAAGAAGTCAAAGGGTAAAAATGTAAAAAGAACGGACAGGTTGATAACCACGGAATAATTATTGAGTGTTATAACCACGGAGTAATCACGGAGGGTTTTAAACGCGGGGAGAATGTAACAACGGATATGGTATAACCATGGAGAGATAAAAGCAATGGAATATATCAACTGTACATCCACTATGGTCTATCCATGGTTAGGCATAACCACTGAAATATGAACCAAGTTTATTCTTTCAGTGTTTATTCCTTTTGTCCGTTGGTAGGAAAATTAATTAATTATCCTTTAATATATAATTAGAGGTTTAAAGACAATACTTAAACGTTATTTATCAAATAGTTAGCTCATATTAATCATACTCAATTTTGAGACAAATTTACAGAAAGCTGTAGAGCCTAATGGTTTGGAAAATATATCTGCAACTTGGTCAACTGTTGATACATGTTCTAGAACAATTAGTCCGTTTTTCAAAACAGTCTCTTATGAAATGGTGTCTTATTTCAATATTTTTGTTTTGGAGAGATAGACAGGGTTCTTTATGATGTTTTTAGCAGCTTCACTGTCTATCAAAAGTGGAGTTTTTAACTTAGTTATTCCAAAGTCTAGTAGTTGATATTGAAGCCATAGAATTTGTACAGTATAATGCGCTACTGCAATGTACTCAGTTTCAGCAGTTGAGTTAGACACAAAAGTTTGTTTCTTGCTTTGCCATGACACCAAGCAATTTGCAAAGAACTAGCATCCTCCTGAGGTTGATTTTCTTGTAAGGGAGCATCCTGCATAATCACTATCAAAAACGCAACATGCTTGCAATATTGATTAGCAGGATATCAAATACCAAGTACTGAAGTACCATTAAGGTAACTAAATATCCTCTTAAGGATAAATGAGATAGTTTAGGAGAAGATTGGTATCTGGCACAAACACATGTGGCATACATGATCTCTGGCCTTGATGCAGTCAACTACATCAAAGATCCAATCATGCACCTGTATACAGTTTGGTCTACAGGTTCACCATCATCATCTGGTGTTATTCCATAGGGTTATAAATTTTATTACAATCAGTCATTTCAAATTTACTCAAAAGATATTTTATGTATTTAGACTGATGAATGAAAAGTCCATTGGGAGTTTGTTTGATTTAAAGACCAATGAATGTTTTCAATTCACTTAAAGCACTCATTTCAAACTTAGAAGACATGAGTTTAGAAAACTGTTCACATAGAGAAGGTTTGGTTGACCCAAAAATGATGTCATCAACATAAATTTGGACCAATTTTTCAACCCGTTTGATAAACAATGTTTTATCAATGGTTCCCCTGGTAAATTTATTTGAAAGGAGGAATTGAGATGGAGTATCTTAGGGCTTGTTTCCAAACAAATAAGGCTTTATCTAGTCTGTATACCAAAACAGGATGATGAATATCATAAAAACCTGGTGGTTGATAGACATTGACGTCTTCCTTAATGGTTCCATATAGAAAGATACTTTTTATATCCATTTGAAATACTATTATTTTATGAGATATTGAAAATGCAAGGAAGAGTCTGATTGCTTATAATCTGGCTACAGGAGCAAATGTTTCATCATAGTCAATGCCTTCCTCTTGGTAGTATCCTTGAACTACCAATCTGGCTTTGTTTTTCACTACAATGACCTTGTCATCATTTTTATTTCTAGATACTCAGCTAGTTCCAATTGGGCATTTTCCTTTGGATAAACGGCAGAGAACCCAAACTGTGACAACTAGTACCAGATCGTCCGGCAATCCATACAGTATGAGTACTTTCACAATGACTATGCGTAAATAACTATGTGTAAAAACCTATGTGTGAATGACTATGCGTAAATAACTATTCGTTAAACAGTTGTGTAACAACAGGGCTATAGAACACATGACAGTTGTATGTGTTTCGATGAAAATCAAAATACAGAAATACAACAAATCATGAGAAATAACAAGTGTGAGAACAAATGACAGAAACATATCGGTTGCGATCTGATTTCCACAAACAACAGAAATCAGATGGCCGATAAATCAGTGTGAAAACAAGCTGAAAACAGTATAACTATGTGCATATAGGTAAGTTTAGTTCAGTCCAATGTCTGAATCAAAACGATATTTCAGTATCATTACAGAATAACAGACCGACAGTGTGTTAGCGTGGGTGACGATTCACACAAAAATATTTGTGGGTTTAACATTCTGAAAAGTAACTGAAAAGTAGAAAACAAAATCAGAAAGTAAAGCCATCGTCGTGTCTGTTCGGGTGACGATTCAAACGAATACGCACGAAGGTAATACGATCTGACGAAACGTAATTAATAAACGATGTTGAAATAATAAAATAAGAAAAATAAATAGAAAATATTTATTAGAAATTACAACCTTAAAAAGGTTTTAGAAAAACTATTTATTTACAAATCGTAATGTCGCGTATTACGTTCCGAAAACAAAACGAAATCAAGAACCGAACATCAGAAACGAACCTGAACCTATGTGGGGTATAAAAACCCTTAATTTCATTAAAACTCCCATTTATTTCTCCTATCTACTTTCTCTCTTATTTCCGGAACCCACTCTCTTTCACTAGAAAACTTCACAAAAACTTCAATATCTCCCTGATTTCTTAGCCAAATCGCTCAAATTTGGTATCCACACGAAGCCCTCAACATTCTCTACATGAAAGTACAACAAACCGGAAGTGAAATCTACTGAATCGAGCACAAGGTGAGCTAAAATTTTCGGATTTTTAGGGTGTTCTCAAAAAACCCAGCTATTTGATCTTGTAGTTGAGTTTTAAATCAGCAAAACCTGTTAGTACCATATAAAAATCAAGACACCACATCTGGAATACATTGGAAAAAGGATTTGGGTCATTGGAAATTAAGATCGGTGGATGAATGAGCTAGAATCGATGAATGAATTGGAATGAGGAGTAGGATCGACGAACGGCTGAGCAAGGAAGATTCTGTCTAACCTGTTAACTTCGATGGACAGTAAAATTGATGGGCGGCCATCGAACTTGATAAATTCGAAGTCTCCAAGTCCACATGGTCAGCTGGTTGTCGATATTAATCAAAATCGAAGGAGTTAAATGAGATTAAGGAGCTGTCGACAGGCTGCCACCTACTTTCCTTCGATAATAACAAACCCGATACTTTCATTCCAGCTTCAAGGTTCATCAATATTAGTTCGTGAATAAAATCCCAGTATTTCATGCCTCAAATCAACAAAATTGGTTCACAACAGCCCCCACAATATCGATGAGAACATTATGTCGGCAATGGGAGAGCCTTTAGGGGCGCACATGTAACCGACTGAGACCACAACCATCGATATTATCTTTCTGGGGCCACCGATATTGTCTAACTAATCTTTACAACCCATGGGTAAATCATAAACAAGGGTGTAAAACTTATCAGATAATGGGGATGACTAAATCACAAGATTTAATAACATCACTAAGGTTTCTCATAAAAGTGTTAAACTATTTTAAATATAATTTAATAAATCATTTGTAAATTATGTATTATGTTCACATAATAAAATAACGAAAATCATTTTAAGATAATGCAAATTAATATACTAAGGGCTGTTTTGTAGCATCTGAATCAATAAGTGCTGAATGGTTAAGATGTCTGAATGATTAAGAGGGTCTGAACTATTAACTGCTGAACCAGTTAAGACCGTTTGGTTGAACATCTGAACGAAAATACAGAATGACTATTTTACCCTTTTAAAGTATTTTTTCAGTAATAATATAAATAATAAAAACATGGTACAATCAAAACATGCTGAAATTCAAACATCTAACTTACACATTAACAATAATACAAATTCGGTTTACGGTTCTAGTATTTTTTGAATTCGGTTTATTCGTTTATTCGGTTTAAACCGAATTAATATTTAAATATATTATTTTTATTGAAAACCTTCGTTCATATAATTCAATTCAATATTTTGATGTTCTAGAAAATCGTTCCTAATTAATCCAGTGGGCGCCCTTTCAATCCTCGAATGTGAAGCGACTATTAGATATCTACCAATCTTGATTATACGATTGCTTCACTCGCTTATGTTCAGATCGAAACAGGAGGAGGGAGCGGCGACTGGGAGGGGAAGGCGGCGGCATCCAGGAGGAGACCAGAAGTTGCAGATTTTCAGATCGAAACGGGCGGATGAGGAGGTGACCGGGAATAGGCGGCAGCGACGGCCGGGAGGAGGAAGAGGCGGTGGCCAGGAGGCAGAGACCAGAAGTTACAGATCGTGATCGGAGGAGCCGTGTGGAGCTTCAAACGTGGGTTGTCTGGAGAAGAGATTTGGGTTGAGAGAAGGTGGGATGGGTAAAAACGTTGGCTCTTTTTTCCCATTCAGACATGTCTTAACATCTGAACCATTCAGAGGTTCATTTAGACTTTTCATTCCATTCAGACGTGCTTTTTTTCTTTGAAACAAACGGTCTGAATCTGAATCATTCAGATTCAGACTTATTCAGACCTATTCAGATGCTATCAAACAGCCCCTAAGTCTTAACTTAAGAAACTTAAATTCATTACTTAGAAAATATCATGGTTTTCAAAATTTTACAAAATAACAACATTATATCTAAGTCTAAAACACATAAACAAGAGTGTTATAATATACTAATATTTAACTTAAGATTGGTTAAGTGTCAGTATATGACACTACAAGTGAATTAGCACTAAATAAATCACAGAGGTTTACAAGTGTTAACCAACTTCAGGGGTAACTTGCAAACAAATAACTTATACTTATAAGTTACAAACAACAATGAATACAACGCAGGATCGTGAATACAATCTCAAGAACAACAACGAGCGTCTGCATTCTTTGATTACTTAGTCAACCACTACAACATCCAGGTGAGTTCATATGCCCCTTTTTACTAATCTTTTGATTTAACTGCGGGGCTGAGAACATGCTAAAAATTTTCTTAATTTTTTTAGTACATTGTATGATAATAAGGTGTTACTTTGTTATTACAATTGTATGCCTTATTATGTTAATGTTAATGACTGTGAGCTTATAACTGTTATTTCTGTTAGACTATATCTGAGATTCCTATGAGTTCATAACTGTTATTCCTTTGAGACAATATCTGTGATTTCTAAGATTTCTAAGTGATAAGGCTATTATTACTCTGTGATTACAATTGTAATCCTTATGAGGAATACATGTTATTCCTAATGAATTATTTTAATAATTCTAAAGAAATTATAACTGCTATTACTGTCAGAAGTTAATTCTAAAAGAATAGATCTATTATTCCTATGAGAACATGTGTGCTATATTTATGAGATTTCTATGTGATGATGAACATGAGGTTATGAGTTGATGATTTTGGGATGAGAACTATAAGAACTCTTTTGACTTTTAGTTAGCCTATTTCAACTCTATCATTGTTGACATGGGTGATAGGAGTATGATAGTGTCTGCTAATTATCTCACCACTTCTATTCTGACTGGTAGACTGAGAGACTGACCTCTCTCGTTTCACAGACCGGTGGCAGATAGTTGTGAGGTCTTGGGAAAAATACGGAATAGGAATGGATTGAGGACATTGTGGTTTGCCTTTGTGGTGGCTACAATGTGGTCAATCCAATCCTATAAATGGGGTTAGAACTACGTGTCACACTTACTATCACTTCCTAATCAGATGTGAGTAATAGTAAGTCAAAGAGTATACCACCCCTGATAACTGTGGTAACACCACCATTTATAACTGTGTTAATCCACCATTAATAACTGTGGATATTTTTACTCTCTAAAATCTAAAGAGTATGCCACCATTAATAACTGTGGCAATCCACCATGTATATCTGTGGAGAATAGTACTCTTTAAACCTATTATGCTATGATAAGATCACTGTGAGGTAATGGGTTATTATATGGAAAATTCTAATTTGGAGTAAGTCTATGTGTGATGGAATGGGTATCTATAGATACAATACATGTGGTATTGAGTTCGATTAAGTGTGAGGTGGGTTGGCGGCTTCATTCGTGATACGTATGCCCTATATATAAGCATGCTTAACTGGACAATATCCTATATATAGATGTACCTATAGAGATGACATGGGAATGAGTTAATGCCAAATGAAAATAACTGCGACTTGTGTAAAAAAAGATGCTTGTGTAAATAACTCTAAAAGTTTTTAAATTACTAAACTTATGAACTCACCAACCTAGTGTTGACTTTGTTTAAATGCATGTTTTCTCAGGTGATGAACAGGTCTAGTTGCAAGCATCAGGACTAAGCTAGTGGACTTTAGAAGAGACCTAGCTTACTTTTGTGATGTGCATATTTTGAACGACATAATTTTGAATCATCTTATGTAAATCTTGTGCATATACAAGATAGAAACTCAATGATTCTTTTTGGTAGATTTACTTAATTAAATTATGAACATGTAATGTGTAATTTAACTTTGTAATTCTATATCAATGTCATGTTAGTATTTCTCATTATATAGCATGTGCTATGCAAACAATCTGATCACCATGATTATCACATGATATCGCACCCCGAGAACCTTCCGCTCAACAGGAAAGTCGATCCAGCCTGCCGGCTCGGGGTGTGACACAAACATTTTGCCTTTTGAATTGAAGCGGTTCATCTTGCATAGCTTCCACCCAGTTATTTCCTTTTAGAGCCCCTTGGTACTTGGAAGGCTCTATTTGGGAGAGGAAGGCAATATGAAGACAAAAGTTTGAAATTTGACTTCTTGTTTGAACATCCTTATTTAGATCACCTAAGATTTGTTTAGGGGGTGATTCTTGTTATAGGGAATGATGTCTAAACAATTGTTTGTAGAAGCAGCTTCAAAGGAGGAAGAATTTTCAGCAAGAGAATGAGAGGTATCAAGGATAGAAGCATGTTCATGTTGGTGTGTTGTCAACAATTGGAGATGAAGAGGTTGACACATGTTCCTCATGATTTTGAGGATTTATTGGATAAGAAGGGATATGAGAGAAAAACCGTGATCCTGAGAAATCTTCAATGGATGACCAATCTTCAGAAGTTTGGCAGTATTCAAAAGAAGGAGATACAGATGGAACAGTAGGAAGATGTGTAAAATTATCAAGATCAAACAAATCTTCGGGAGTTGAAGGAAAAGTAGAAGAAGATGAAAATTCATTGAATTTAACATCTATGGTTTCTTCCACAATCTTGGTTCTAAGATTGAAATCTCTATAAGCTTTTCAGGTTTGAGAATATCCCACTAAGTATCCTGAGTGCAATTTGGCAATAAATTTGGACAAAGAATACTTTGTGTTTAATATGAAACATGGACATCCAAAAATTCTAAAGAAATAAATGAGAGGCTTTATTTTGTGAAGGACTTCATAAGTAGTCTAGTTATGCCTTTTAACAATGTGAACTCTGTTCAAGACATAACAGGTAGCGTTTATTGCTTCAGCCCAGAAGGATAAAGGTAAAACTAAATCTGCAAACATTGTTCTTGCAGCTTCAATAAGTCTTCTATTCTTCCTTTCAGCTACTACATTTTGAGTAGGAGTTCTAGGAACACTATATTGTCTCAGGATTCCCTTAGAGGTACAAAATTTATCATGAGTTTGACTCTTGAATTTAGTCCCATTGTCACTCCTTATTATTTTGACTGGAAGATCAAATTGTCTTTCGATCTGAGTGATAAGGGCCTTAATTTTATCAGAAGTCTCATCTTTGATGTATAAGAAGAAGGTCCAGCAAAATCTTGAGTAATCATCTACATCAACTAGGCAGTACTTTTTTTAGCTAAGCTAGCTACCTTCATTTGACCAAAAAGATCCATTTGAAGCATATAAAGACAAGCTGTTGTTTTAGATTCCTCAATGGACTTATGTGATGATTCGTGTAGCTTTCCTTTCATGTTCACATTGACCTTCAAAGTGAAATTCTTTAGAAGGTAATCCTCTAACAAGTGATGGTTGAAAGCTTATGGAGAGATTGATGATTTAGATGAGTAAATCTTCTATGCCAAAGGGTTGTTTTAGAAGATGAAGTTTAGCTATGAAACACATGGGAATTGTGGACTGGGAATTCATTTTCCACTTCTATTAGCAGTTAAGAAAGTATGCTGGTCAATTAAGACCTTTATTTTAAAGTTTGTTCCGAGAGAAAGAATTTTGCATCTGTCTTTGGTGAAAATGAACTATGATTTTTTTCGGCCAGTTAGATACACTCAAGAGATTAAACTTGAGGTTTTCAACTAGGCTTACATCCTTAAAGTGCAATTATTCACTAGAGACGGAGCCAGACCCAATTATCCAACCATTTGCGTCATTTCCAAAGGATACAGATCCTCTATTCTTTGGAAAGAAATTATTGAGAAGAAGCTCTCTGTGCATTAGATGAAGGATATCCAGCAGCAGATGGTTCAGAAGAGTTTGAGGTTTCACCAATGACCATAAGTACAAGGTTTATGGACTCATTAGCTAAGAGAGCATTACCTAAATCATCAAGTAAGCTGCTACAATCCACGTATTCTTATGAAAATAGAGCAGGCTGACTCGATTGAGAGGTTTGGAAAACTGGGCCTAGAGTAGCCACTTGAGAAGGGGATGGTGTGACAATCTGAAAAGGAGCAGGAAAAAGTTGATACATACTGCCATAAGCAGATTGCACATATTGATCAGTCGATTGAGGAGAAGACTGAACAATGTGAGTAGTTGCCTGATTGGGATTGTGTTTTGAGTAGTGAGAAGAGGTGGTAGATGAGTTTGAAGCAGAAAAAGTCACATAGGGAGAAGATTGACTGTTGGGAGCATTTCTGCATTCCCTAGCAAAGTGTCTAGTGCCATGACATCTATAGCACTGAACCTTGGTTTTATTTAGACCAATTTAGGTTCTACCATAAATACCAGGAAATTTTCTCCCTGTCCCCTTATAGTACTTATTAGTTCTAATGCTCAAAAGGGCAAGTTGGTTGAGAATGTCCATCTCTTCCAAGTCATCACTTCGAATATGATGGAGATCAATAATGATAAAACACAAATTGTTTGGTGCAAAAGCATAATCATCACATGAAGATATAGAGTTTGTGATGCCTTTAGTGATGTCAATATGTTCATAACTTTGATAAAGATTCCCAAAGTTATGAGTGTGACTGAGAGGAGTTGTGTTTCCTTGAACATACTCCTTAGTTGCTTTTCCAGACTTTATCAGTTTTCTCTTTTGGTCAATATCACATTCAATGTGAGTAACTTACCATGAAGTTGGGTAAGTGTGAAATTGCTGAAGTCTGCTGAGGATCTCATAACAATGGAATATATTTCCCACTTGTCAGGTAGTGTAACATCAATGCCGGAACAGTAGTTAGGAATAGTAAGAATGTACTGTAGATACTTGTACGGAAACTATTTGTGTAACATTTGTATTAATATTATGAGAAATCATTATGAAATAAGTGTAAAAACTCAATACTGAAAAACAACACGTACAGATACAATACTGATATGTCCAAAATGCTAAACTATGGTAGGATAATCCATGTGTTTGTTAAATAGGATATTACTATTATAAATGTATGTGAGGATAACCAAACTAAAACTATATTAGATTTCGTTTTTGTAATTTTAAATTAATAGTGTATTTGTGTGCGAGACGACTCGCACGAATATATTTGTAAGTTTAATGTTCTGAATAATATCTTATAATTATAAAATCAAATCGAAAGGTAAAGTTATCGTCGTGTCTGTATGGGTGACGATTCGTACGAATAAGCGCGAAAACGACACGATCCGGTGAAACAATAAAAATAAACGCCTTTGAAATTTTAAAAACAATAAAACGATATTTATTTAATTTATTAGGAATTACCACCTGAAATAATTTATTAATGTTTATTTTTAAAACGTTATGTAATGTTACGCGAAATTACGAAAACGGTACGTTAAAACGAAACCGAACGAAACCAAACACACCAGAACTATATACATCCTAAAAATCATATACAATGCCATTTATGGTCATCACCAACCTCACACTCTCTCTCTCTAAATCCGGCTCTCTCTCTCTCCTCATTTTCTCTCTCTAAAAGTTGAAACTCAAATCACTCAATTCTTAACCAAATTGAGAGATTTTGTTGTCAAAAAGGCCACACCAACGAGTAGATCACCAAAGTACAAGGAATCGGATCTTTAGATCAACGAAATCGAGATAAAATGAGAATGAACTTGTCGTTTTTGGGTTTTTCACTCAATCCGGTGAGTTGAACATTCCAGCCGGTTCTTGACCCTCTAAACCTTTAGGATTCACACGAAAATGGCTTAGGATCACTAGGAACATGTTGGATTAAGGTTTGGGATGGTTGGAAAGGGCTGGAACCTATACAACAGATAGTAACGACAGAAGAACAAACCGGCCAGTAGTATCGATGGACTTAGAACATTCACCAGGAACATACATCGACACAATCAATATCGGTGGGCTAAAATCGATGACATGCGGTCGATGCTACTAGGATCGAAGGTTCCAAAGGTCTAAACCATGAGGGATCATCGATAATCATCGATACTAATAGTATCGATGATCAAAAGAGGCTGCCAACCCAGGTTATCGATATTGTAGTATCGGTGAGGGTCTTGTGAGTTCCATCGATATTACCTCATCCTCAGCCATCGATATTATCCACCATTCTTCTATACTACTGCCTAAGCCTAATCCAAGGGAATTGAGATCAAAATCAGCTATTAAGGATCACATATCGATCCATGGGATTAGAACAATCACGATGGTATTGGGTCGGAACATTAGGGTTTAGTTACAAGGTGGTAACCAACTTAGCTCTCATCGATATTAAACCTTTTGAATAAACCAAAACCTTTACAATGTTTTTAACTTATAAACATATGTTTTATCAATCAAATGAGATTAAAATACTTGAGATTGGTCAACTAAAACAATAAACTATAATGATAGTATCGACAATGGTTCAAGGTTATTAACCAAGGGTTAGCCGAAACCTAAGGCCATCGTTATTAACTTGGGAAATTCTAAAATAATAAACTAAGTTCATTTTGAAATCCACTTCAAGCTAAAGACGTGAAGATTTCTACGAGTCACAAACGAGCTAGAACACTAAGACGGGAACAAAGGATTCAAGAACAAATTAAAGTGTGTGTGTGTTGATATGAAAATATCAATACCCACTTTAACAAATTCATATCATGGGTAATTAACCAATGGTATTCAAGTTGAATAACCTTAGTTGCTCAAGAAGGAACAAAATCAATGGAGTTATCAAGAATCGTATAAGAACTTGATGATTAGCCTTGATAGGTTATTTCAAGTTTCAATATGTTTAAAATTAATGTTTTCATATTATAACTTAGATTTTATTAAAAGGTAATATCTAATAACATGTAACCGTAGTGTAATAAGATCACCATAACTTATTGTATTAAAGTAACTTAATAGATTTTTTAAAATAAACTTAACTTTTTATAATTTCAAAAAAAAATTAATTATGTGAAGGGTGATTTACTAAATGATCATGTCTTAAATATCATAAACCTTATAGTAATAAGGTTACATTCTAATTAGAAAATAGTTAAAAGGTTCAAAAGGGAATGTGTACTGAGAACACTTAAAGGAAATCATAGTAACGCATTAGTAAAGTCAAAGGACACTTAGTTGCACATCGAGACCCAACCCCTACATTAATCAACTATAAATACTATAGTATAAAAATCATAATAAATCAACTCAGGTATTGAAGATACATCAAATACAACAAACGAGCGAGCGCATTTCTTGGTTATTCAAATTGTCTACGACACAGTTGAGTTCATATGTCCCTTTTCAAACTATTTTGTTTTACTTCGAGACTGAGAAACATGTTAAAATGTTTAATTTAAATGTTTAGATGTTTCTTAAATCTTTTATGTTGATGCTCGTACTCTTTATTCTTAAACTTAGATACTTTTAAACTTATGATTCTTGAAAGCTTTTAGACTTATAAATTTATGATACTTGAATACTTTTAAACTCATACCCTATGATTCTTAGATACTTTTGAAGCTATATTATTGGGATTCTTAGACACTTGAAATTTTATAAACTTATATACTTGTAAACTTGAAAACTTAAAATGCTTTAAACTCATAAACTTATGAGGAATGGGATTCCGGTTGGGAAGCAAGTACGGGAAAAACTTGAAACTTGATTCTAGATTCTTTCAGACTTCGCAAGATAGACTGGTTGGCCACCGAGCGTTGACATTTGGTCAACCCTATCTACTTATTCAGTGTTCTTCATTGCCAATTCTTATGCTTTGTGATGTGTGTCTTCGGATGTGTAAACTCTAACTACACACCAATGTTGAAAGTCACACTTTAGTTGTTTCTGTGGATTGGTACTGAATACCTCCGTGAGTGTCTCTAGGAGTCACTCCCCTCTAGTATTCAATCGTCCACAGATGTGAACTAAAACATGGTTTTCAAGCTCTAATGAATTGGAAATTGATTAATCATAATTCTTAAAACTAAGTTAAATGAAGATTTTGGTGGGGAGTTAAATACTTAATTATCACTAATAACAATATCATATGTGGTCCGGTATGTGGTGGGCTAGCGGTTGGGCTAACGGTAAGCTTGACCCTACGTATGCCCTATATATAAGCATACTTGGCTAGATATGATAGGTGTTGTTGGTGAAGTTAAGGTTGTTACTGAAAAAGGTTTGTGAAACTCATTTTCAAATACTAAACTTTATGAACTCACCAACCATGTGTTGACTTTGTTATCTTACATGTTTTCTCAGGTGATGGATAGGACTAAGTTAAGATTTTGGATGCATACTAGGATGACCTGATAGAGGACCTAGTAGCTTTTGGAAGCACTTATTTTGTTTATTTCGTGAATCATTTTTGATATCTTGTACTATTGTAAGATAGGAAACTCATGATTCTTTTGAATAGGTTTACTTAGTTAAATTATCAAACATGACAATTGTAATTTAACTTTGTAATCCTAGTTTAATATTATTGTGCTTTATTTATTCTCAAATGTTGATGCTATGTATACAATCTGATCATCCCGATTATCACTCGATATCACGCCCTGGACCATTCTGCCTGACGGGAAAGTCGATCCATCCAGCCGGCTCGGGGTGTGACATGTAGAGATCTTAAGAAACAATTAAGTACATAAAGTGTAGGATATTCTTGGACCACCAATTTTAGTTCACTTAGAAGAGAAGTGAACCTTTAAAATTGTTGGGTCAGTGACTTATTATTGAGTCGAGAGAAAGTCTCATATTGTTGAGCTAATATCTATTGGGTATTAGCTACAACATCAGCAGTTCCACCAAATTGTTCTTTTAAGGCATCCCATAGATCTTTTGCAGATTCATGGTGGAGGAGACCTGAGTAGATCTCATTTGGGAGTGCCATAGCCAACTGGGCACAAGCCTTAGCATCAAGCTTCAGTTTCTGGTAATCATCCTTGGTATAGTTTAGAGGATCTTTTGGAATCAAGTTGCCAGTCTTAGTGTCCAAGACCATAGGTTTGTGGGGTCTGAACAAGCCAGCAACATATCTAACTTTGTGGTGATCAGGACAGCCACTGATCTCAAGGGTAGTCTCCATTTTCTCGATCCATTGGATCAAGCCAACAGCACCCTCATGCCCGCTAAAACTGGGCGGTTTGCATCCCACAAAGTTCTAGTATGAGTAGTCAAAGATGTTCCTCGTGTTCCGCTGCCTTCCCCGGATGATTTCCCGGTTTGATTGTTGTTGTTGTCGCTATTGATGCGGTACACCATGTCAGGAATCACCTCCTAAAAATGATTCATCAGTAATGTAGCCAATGCCACTGTAGCAGGATCCAGCTCATGGTTGGGAGGTGGGGTATGTGGAGGAGGAGGTGGTGGTGGTGGTGGTAATAGTGGTGGTGTTCTTCTCGGCGGCTTTCTGATCACAATCGAAAGAACATCGGTTAGTGCAATGATCGAACGCTGAAGACACATGCAAATAAATTCCTAAGTCCTATGTTCTCTACATGAAGGGCTAGGCCAAACTGTTTAAGTAAAATGACCTATATCTCTCTGTAACCATGGCTCTGATACCAATCTGTCACACCACGAGCCGGCGGGCTGGATCGACTTTCCCGTATGGCGAAATGGTCCCGGGGCGTGATATTGTGTGATAATCAAAATGATGAAATTGTTTGCATGGCACATGATATATATAATGAGAAATTCAAAATTGACATTGACATAAAATTACAAAGTTAAATTACATAGGTCATGTTCATAATTTAACAATGTAAATCTACCCAAAAAGAATCATAAAGTTGCTATCTTGTATCTGCACAAGATGTACAAAAGTGATACACGGTATGTCATCAAAATATGCACAACCAAAAGAAGCTAGGTCCACTATCAAGGCCCACTAGCTACAAGTCCTGAATCCTTGTGACTAAACCTGTTCGTCACCTTAGAAAACATTCAAGTAAAATAAGTCAACACTAAGTTGGTAAGTTCATAAGTTGAGCATTTTAGAAATCTTCAAAATGTTATTCTCAAATCTTATTGGTATTCTTATGTCTTATTGATGTTCTCATGTCTTATTACCCCATCCATGTCCTCTCCTTAGCTCCAAATACAGATAGGATTCCATTCAGTCAAATATGCTTATATATAGGGCATATGTACCAACAAGTGGAGCCGCTAGCCCACCACACACTTGACTGAATACAATACCACCTAGAGGTGCACAAACCGGTTAACCGGTGGAAAACCGGTTTTGGAATAACCGAACCGGTTAACCGATCAAAGGCTAGAAACCGGTTTTTTCCAATAACCGGTTCGGTTAATAACCGGTTTTTCAAGCTCAAAAACTGAAACCGTATAATAACTGAAACCGGTTAACCGAACCGGTTAACCTATAAATAACCGATTTTTTAGTGAGTGGGACCGGTTAACCGGTTTGGTTAACCGGTTATTAACCGGTTTTGTCTCTTGAAACCTCAAACCGGTCCCAAACCACCGGTTTTTTCAAAAACCTAAAACCGATTGCAATAACCGGTTTAAAAACCGGTTTCTAACCGGTTACGAACCGATACCGGTTCGGTTAACCGGTTTTTTTGTGCATCTCTAATACCACCTGTAGTGCAACTAAGGATAACACATTTCATTTCCACCATTTTCCCCCACATGTTGTGATTCCCATCACACCATTGTATTAAAGAAATAACGTTTTGTAGGGTATGTACTACCATAACATAAGTCATTGTAGTCCCCTATTGTTTTAAAGATAAAGATTTTATTAAATCTAAATCTTCTAATAGTCTTCTCAATGTAGAGTTTACAGCAATTCACTTCTAAATTAGAAGTGACAGCCATCTCATTTTATGTATTCTCCCAATTGATGAATAAAGCATAAATGGGACCACATTGTGGTCAACACCAAGTCAAACCAAAATGTTTCCAATTTGACCCTATCCATTTGTAATCATTTGACTTCACAACGATCTATCACCAGCTATTGACATGAGTGAGGTCAGCCGCTCAGTCTTGCCATTTTACAGAACAGATTTGGTACAATTATTAGCAGTTTCGATTGATTAATATCACCCATGTGGCTGTTTACCAAACCTGACTGTTGCCACCCTGTTACCGGTTATACGTTACCGGCCAAATGCTATGAAACATACGCATAACGCACCAACCTCACTCGCCGGATGTTTATCAAACTTATGGTACCACTACGTTATCGTCGGCTTAGCCTCTGCTACTTAATGGTAAACGATATATAAAGGGACTTAATTCTCATGAATCTCAATGGACACATGATCACAGCGATATAATACAAGCAGTCTAACTAGTAATCAGATGTAATGTTATGTAACCATCTCATTGTTATAAGTATTTTGTCATCTCACCCTTAATGTTATCTCAAAAGTATTTATTGTTATCATGAAATTATGTTATCATGATATTGTTTTTGGTATCCCAAAGTAATTGTTATCAACCATTGAAAATCATATTGTTATGAATACTGATACAATCACATTGTTACGAACATTGATATAAATATAGGTACATGTAGATGTATTAACAAAAGTATAATTTTTGTTACATCATTGTAATAAATAATGTATGAATGTACGAAAACCTTTAAGAAAAAGGTTTAGCATGTTTCTCAGCTTTGCATTTGAAATCAACAAGATTAGAAAAGTGACAAATGAACTCACCTTGGTGTTGTTGTACCGGTTGACTGTTAACTAGAATGCATGCGCTCGTTGATGTTGTAATGTGTTGTATTCAAAGTCCTGTGATTGATTTATTAGATGTTCATAACTTGTAAGTATAGGTTTTTGTGTTATGTATAACCCTAATGTTGGTTTAACTTGTTATAACTCCTTAATGTTCACTTAGGTGGTGATTGTTTTTCCGAAGACGTTTCATTAAAAAAGGTCTGCGAAACCTCTTTTTCTTGCAGACTTGGTCCAACCCCTTCTCATATCTTCCAATCTCTTCTAGTTTAACAAAAGGGGAGACATACACACACATTACTAATCGTTCCATCAAGTTGCTTCCTCCACCGGCGATCCACCACCGTTCGGCACTACTCCACCACCATCTAGTGATCGGTGAGATTCTTCTTTTCTTTACATTTTCATAGATTTGTGATTCTTGGTATGGTCTCGAGAGACTAATTTTAAACAAGTTACATCCATACGTATGGATGTAATTATGGAGAATGTGAAATGGTTATAGATTGGATTAGGGTCTTGAATTTGAGGCAAATTTGGGATATTGTAAAAGGATTTTGCTTTCGTTTCAACAGAATTGTAGTTCAACTTCAAAATTGAAATGGATATTTGATAGCTGGTAACTTTCATGATGAAAATTGTAAAATTGTTGCCATGTTAATGAAGATGGTGATGTACCTAACTTAGTAGTCGGCAAAAGCTTGCTTTCATGATGAAAATTGATGAAGGTGCTCTTTATCACCCCTTGTTTTTCTTTTCTTATTTCACTATAGATTCGAGTTGTTAGTTCAAATTAAAGTGGAACCACTAGTTCACCTAAATCAAGCATAGCTGCTTCAGTTGTTTCCTCGTTGCAAACCATTTTGTACCATAGCACATTGCAAAAGGTATGCACCTGATCATCTTTAGTCTGCTATAGTTACTTCATGATTTACTTGCAGAAATTGATTGAGATGGTATTTGTTTTCATCTTTCATCAGTCTGTAGAATATCAATTGGTTGTTTTGATAGTCTAGTCTTTTTTTGTCATACATGATTATGTTACTCTATTTTAACCTAGAAGATTACTTTACCATAAGATACATGATAATGTTACTCTATTTTTTTTGTTGCATTCATTTACGAAGTTTGTGCCTTATGAATCTGTTATGTGCCAATGAAGTTTGTTCCTTTGTTTGTTGATTTGGTTAGAAATGGGTGAGAAACATCAATGGTCAAATGAGCACATAAAATGCTTATTAGAGCCTTGTATTGACGAGATTACCAGTGTGGGTAAAAGAGTATTAAGTTGGCACAAAGACTCATGGAACAAATTAGGAAGAGTTCTTAAGGAAAAGTTCAGCATGGGTTTGTCTCAAAAACAATTGAAAAATGCCTTTGATAATATGAAAGCCAAATACATAGGATGGGTGTATTTGAAAAACAAAACCGGAAACATATACAATGCTCAAACTAATACTTTTAGCTTAACAAACGAGGAATGGGGACAATTTAAGAAGGTATGTTTATATATATAATTTTTAATGTATTTCTATAAAAAAAATACCCATACCATTTTTTTTTATTTTGGGTTTAGGGACATCCTAAGGCTGAATCATTGAGAACATCTCCACTGCCGTTTCTAGACCTTTGTGCAGCTTTGTTTGATGGTAATGCCGCCACTGGAAATTGCAAATGGTCCTCAACCCAAACAACTTCAATAGTTGGATCATCTTCTATTAACCGTGTCCAATATTTTCTGCTTATGGACACAGAAGATGATGCCGGCACTTCCCAACATAATACTCCCGATCCAAATGCCGATCCATCTTTCGAGCCTACATGTGAGCCGTCCCCCGAGCCTACCCGTGAGCCTTCCCCCAAGCCCAATTCAAGCAAAAGGCTGAGAACTTCAAAATCATCATCTATTAGTGCTGATGATTTGGCAAATGATATGAAAAAGGCTTTACAATATTTGATTGAAGGCAAAGAAGGACCGACAATTCTTGAATGTTCGAAGAAATTAAAGTTGGTTGGGTTAGACCCAGTAGATCCTATATTCCTAACGGCTTATCATATTTTTGGAGTGTCTACGAGCATGAGAGAAGCATGGATGGCATTGCCAGATATTCCAGAAGTATTGAAAGGATGGATCGCGATGACGGTGGGAAGTTTAGGACTAATAAAGTAGTGAAGAACATGTCTTTTTATGAACTTATATGCTTTTGGTTGAAAACATTGTATGGTCTTTTAGCATGTCTTTAAACTGCTTCTTATCTTGAATGGTTGAAAACATTGTATGGTTTATTTATGAACTTCTATGAAACTACTTGTTATCTTGAACGGTTTTTTGGGTATCTTGAAACTATGTTGTATTTTTTTTTGCGATGATAATAGTTGTTTTGTTATGTTATTGATTTTTTTATTAACACAGGATCATAATGGACTATAATAAGAAATTACTTCTAGTAATTCTTATGTACTTGTACATTCGCTCTTTTTGGAAGAGAGGTTTGAAACGAATGCGAGACAATGATTCGAGCATGACGGGACATAAATACACGTTAGAGTTATTGCAAGGAGGTCCCAAACAATGCCATGAACTGCTACGTATGTCTCTTGAATCTTTTGTCCGACTATGTGCACATTTTAGAGTAAATTATTCATTAAAAGATAGTAAACATGTATCGGTTGAGGAAAAGATGGCTATGTTTTTGATGATAATCGGTCATAATCAACGGTACGTGGTTGTCAAGCGTAGATTTCAACACTCAAAGCAAACAATTCATAAATTTTTTTATGAAGTCTTGGATAAAATGATGCTTTTTGCTAAAGATATGATCGTACCAACTTCTTTCAATCCAAATCCAAACATTCCAGGTCATAACAAAAGGCTAAGAAAGGTTTTTAAAGGAGCGGTTGGCGCACTAGATGGAACTTTGATACACGCAGTTATCCCTGCTCAAAATCAATATTTATATAGAGGAAGGGGAAAAGGGGAGTGTTATCAAAACGTATTAGCAATTTGTGACTTCAACATGATTTTTACGTTTATTGTGGCCGGTTGGGAAGGGGTAGCACATGATGCTAGAATATTATCAGAGGCATTATCATATCAACATGCACCATTCTCGTTTCCACCACCAGGTATTTAGTTATAGGTTGTTAATTATTTATATCTTTGTTCAATATTCTAATTAATTGTCATTATCTTTACAGATAAATATTATCTTTGTGATGATGCGTATGCACACATACGAGGATTTATGGCTCCATATCGTAATGTGAGGTATTGGCTTGGAGATTTTTGTCAGAGATGTTCATTGAACAATAAAGAAAAATTTAACCATGCACATGCAAAGATTCGGAACGTCAATGAGCGTGCTTTTGGTGTCTTGAAAGCACGATTCCCTATATTGAAGAAGATGGCACCATTTCCGTTGGTTACACAAAGGAACATTACCATTGCATGTTTTGCGCTACATAATTTCATAAGGAAAGAGGGTTTGAGTGATGAATTATTTACACAATACGATCAACCCAATATGTCTTTAGGAAATGGACATGCGAGACATGTACATGTTGATGATGATGAAGATAAGGTTGAAGCACATGGTACTGCATCAGATCGAGAATATATGATTAGGTTACGAGATGAAATTGCTTACCAGTTAATGCAAATACGGAATGAATGATTTAAATAAATGTTACTGTGGTTTTATGAAAAAAAAAATTGGCTGCTGTAAAAAGTTTATTTAAATATCAATGTTAAACAACTCTTTTAGTTTTAAAAAACTCAGTGTATTTAAATTTCAGATTATTTTAATTGTTTGCAGACATTAAAAATCAAACAGTCTTCTTTTTACAGATTGCAGACGTTTAGTTCAGCTCTTCTGCTGCAGATGTGGTCCGCAGAATGCTGACGTTTTACCTATTCAAAAACAAATAGCACCTTACTTTGTTATTTTGATTAACTTTAGTCATAACTTGTAATGAAATAAACTAACACTTAACCATTTTGGTTAAGCTTAATATTTTGTGATATCTCTTTATTAATTATCTTGAACTTAACCTTAAACATTTCACTCAATGTATGCTTTGAAATCATTAAAACTTTGATAAGTAATAACTTATGTTCATGTTAAACTATGGTTGTTTTCCCAAAAACCTTTGTTATGAATTAAGAACTAACTAAACAAGTTTAACTAAGTTATTTACCATTAATCACTATGATTTAATATATTTTGAAAATGTTTACTAAAACGATGAATACTTTAAAGAAAATGTTACATTGTTAATGTGTTTAAAATCTTGTTAACACTTAATGAAAACCCTAGTCAACCTTGGCTGATACTAACACCTTTAAATCAAATTCATGTTCTTAATCTTGTTTAAAATCAGTTGATAATTACTTCATTTTAATTGTATTGCACTAGAGTGTTCATATCAATGAGCTTAGGATAGTATCGAGAGTTAGATGATAGTATTGATGGCTTTACAAAATCGGTTATCACATGAAAAAATCTAATGGTCACTCGTCGATACTGCCAGCTTTGGAACCAACTTTTTGATCTTATTTTCGATTAACCTTGGTTGGTTTTAGGTTCAATTTACTTGGACTAGTTTGTAGTAGTAGTAGTATAGAAGATAGGTGGATGGTATCGATTGACAACCCTCGGCCAACACTTAGAATTTTTCCAAGGTAGGCTGCTGATACTATTAGTATCGACAGCTTGCCTTAGTATCGACAGCTTGCCTTAGTATCAATGGCTTGAATTGTCTTGTGGCTAATATCGATGAAACTCATTACCCAGCTCCTTGGACCGGTCGATACTAGTAGTATCAACCAGGTTCCCGTCGAATCTAGTCTCCATCGAGACTAATAATCTTGATGAAAGTGGGTTACCATCCAAGCCGTTGATACTACTCATCATGTTCAGCTCACCCATCGATATTGTGAGTTCATCCATCGATACTGATATCCTCAACCAAGAGATCTTCATTCTAGCTTTGTCCAAGTATTTAGAATCCATTTTCATGCAATTCTCATGTGATTTGATGTCTAAAATTCGGCTTACAAGTTCATAACTTCCGGTTTGAACAAAACCCTGAAAACCTTAACTTGGAGCTAATTTTTACCACAGTTCTTGATGTTTTGAGCTCCGATCTGTCATACATTTGTGTTGTAGATGTTCCAATGATCGTTTTGATACCAAATTTGTAAGATTTTGTGAAGAAATGAGTGAGTTTGAGTTTGAATTTATAGAGAGAGAAAGTGAGAGAGAAAGGGTTCAGATTTCTTGAGAGAGAGTGTGGTAGATGAAGAATTAAATGAGGGAGAAGGTGGTATTAAGGGTTTTTATACCCCGGTACATTTCGGATGCGTTCGGGTTGTTCGGTTTCACGTTTATGTATCGTTTACGAAATGTAATTTAAAATACGCGTTTTAAATAAAACAATTTATTTTTAAATCTTTTTAGGTTATGATTCCTAATAAATATTTTAAATTTATTTTTATTATTTTTAAAGTTTCTAAAGCATTTATTTTAACAGTTTCGTCAGATCGTATCACCTAAGTGCGTATCCGTACGAATCGTCACCCTAACGAATACGACGATGGCTTTACATTCTGATTTGGTTTTCTATTTTTTAGATATCATTCAAAACGTTAAACCCACAGTTATATTTATGTGAATCTTCACCCACACAAACACATTGTTAGTCTAATATTCGAAAACGATACCAGATTATTGTTTGGGATTTGATATTCTCACTAACGAATACAACTTGACTCCCTGTTTTCCCATGTTTCCCATTGATTTCACGTTGTTTTTCGGTTATCTGATTCATGTTATCTAGGGAATCAGATTACAAGAGAATTGTTTTGTCCTTTGTACTCATGATGCTCAGTCATTTCTCATGCAATATTGTTTGTTGTTCTCACAATTGTCATTCAAAATTATTATCACATAACTTTATTAGTTATCACACACAATAGTTATGAAAGTACACATACCGTACGATCGCTAGACAGTCAGGTCTCAGTTGTCACAGAAACCCATAAAGGTTGCAAGTTATTCACCCAACTTACCAGACTTAGAAATATTTCAAAATAATTTTTTCCAAATGTCCCGTTGGTGAATCAAATTTAGTTACTTGTCATAAGTGATCTAATAACATTGATCAAGAAGCCGAGAGGGGTGGTCGTCGAGACTTGGTATTCCAAATTTGCAATCAAAAGATGTTTTTCCTGTTTGTTTTTAATTCGTATAGAGAGCATCATAAGATCTAAAAGAACTTCAGTAACCATTTTTTGATGTTTTTTTAAATTATGCTCGAATTCAAGTTTCATTCGAATCATGTATTTTAGGGTCGGGTTTGATATTAAATGTATGGTTAAAGAGCTTAATTAACGATTGTAGTGATTGACGTGGTCAAGGAACTTGCCATGAACGTGAAAAATGAGCTAGAATCACGTTTGAACAAGCTATCCGCGAACCAGGTTGCACATGGGGAAACCGGGTCGGGTGAAAGTTTAAACGGGTGAGGAAGAGAAAGGACTTTGGGTTATTGATGGAAAAACCCTTGTGGTTCTTGTACTTGATGTAACTTTTAAGATTTTTGTAATTAAATAAAAAATGTAATCATGCCAAAGTGGTTATAAACATAAAATTATGAAATATTTTATATTTTTTTCATAAACGTATACATACCAATTTTCATATAAGGATACATGTATATATATACTACTATATAATACATATAAGAAGGACAAAATAGCAATTTTCTTAAATCTCTTAAAATTAAGAGTTTTACAACTCTTATAACATATGGTACAACTTTTTAATTCTAATCTAAATGTTTGTTTGTGTTTTCACTTTGTCCCATATTGGTAGCTTTTAAGAATTTAAGTGAGATAGAGTGATTATAAAAGAAAACCCTTCAAAAAAATGAATCACTTCTTGATATTTTTGGTGCATTTGGTCTTTTATGTTAGTAGTTAAAGTCCGTTTTAGTTAACTACCAAGTTAAAAAAAAATTGTTTTTGTTATGGTTATGACTCAAGAATGAACCATGCAAACATTTAAAACAACCAAACTCTTGTGTTTTCTGCTGCAACGCGTGGTTACTAGACTAGTATATATATCTGTGTGTGTGTGAATTCATACCCATGCATATTTATACCTAATACTTACCCATTTAAGTGTATTTAAAAATTTATATAGTTTTAAGACATTTCAAATTTGATAATAAAAATATACGAGTTATATATATATATATATAGGGTATGGTTAAAATGAAAACCACATCTCAATGAGAAAACTGCGAAAACCATGCAAAAATCACGTAAAAAAAACGTATTTTTTTTGAAATTTTTTTTACATGTTTGTAACACTATTGGACACATTTTTATAAAAAAAATAAAAAAAGCGCCGACCAAATATTTTTAAAAGAAATATTTTATAAACCCACGTAAAACTTACGTAACAAAACGTAAATTTTTTTTATTTTTACGTCTTGTTACGTAGGTTTTACGTGGGTTTATAAAATATTTTTTTTAAAATATTTGGTCGGCGCTTTTTTGATTTTTTTATAAATGTGTCCAATAGTGTTACAAACATGTAAAAAAAATTTCAAAAAAAAAATACGTTCTTTTTACGTGATTTTTGGATGGTTTTCGCGGTTTTCTTATTGAGATGTGGTTTTCATTTTATCTTTTCCCTATATATATATGTATATATATATATATATATATAGAGGAAGGTTCATGAGAAAACTCTTCATTTTAGAGAAAACCAAGAAAACTCATACTAACCAATAAATTTTTGGAATTTTTTTTTCATAATTATTTATTATAAGATTAGAAATGTTAAAATAAAAAAGAAATTTTTGAAAAAAATATGTAGATCACGAAGTTACATATATGTAACTCAAAAAGTTTCGTATGTAACTTATAAAGTTACATATATGTAATCAGTATGTGTAGCATACAAGTTACGTATATGTAATAACCTAAAATACATATTTTTTTTTTATTTTTTTTTCTTTTTTACATTTCTTATCTTATAATAAAAGGAAATAAATAAGAAAAAATGAAAAAAAAAATTAATTGGTAATGATTGTGATTAGTTTTCTTAGTTTTCTCCAAAATGATGGTTTTCTTAGGAACCCTCCCTATATATATATATATATATATATATATATATATATATATATATATATATATATGTGTGTGTTTTTTTTATATCTAATTTATATACAACAAAGTGACATGTAAGAGTTAGTTTTAACAAGTTTGATTTTAATAGCAAGAAATAAATTAAGTCTTATTAAAATAGATTTTAAATATAAATTGATTACACATTCATAAATATATAAATCTAAATATTTTAAATGTAATTTTAATAACTAAACTTAAGTGTTATTTTAGATTAAAATCATAAACTTTAGAAAAATTCTTTTTGTAAACAATTTTGTAACACCTTGAATTTTAATACAGGTTATGATAATTAACTTGTAGGAAGGGAATGAAAAGGGGAAGGAATAAACGATATGAAAGATCACGAAATGGAGAGTAACCGAACTCACTTCGGGAACTCAAAGTTCACAAAGATTGAAGTATACGAACTTCACTTCGTGAACTCCATTTCGGGAACTCAACTTCGTGAACTTGGCCTATGTATAGTAGTGCTTTGGGAAACATGATCACTTTTTGCTGGCATCACTCTCTCCCAAAGTACTCGAAGTTAGCGGGTCCCGAGGCTTCAAAAACGGCTGTAACTCGGCCAAAAGGAGGCGAAAACACATGGGAAGCTACAGGAAGGTTCAGGAAGGTTCATTAAACATTGGGTAAGTGTTTGATTTGAAAAAGTTATGATTTTTAGACAAAAGAAAACTTATGCATAAAGATCGTACCTTTATGCTTAAAGTTCATTCCTTTTTGATTTCCAGACATTGGCAAGGTCATTACACACCCAAAACTAGCCCCAAAAGTTTCAGGTGAGTTTTCTACGAAGTTAGTTACAAGTTAGAAAAATTAGACAATGAGTATTCGAATAACTAGATATATGATACAATTGATTTCCCGTTATTTCAAATATTATTAATAATTGAAATAAACGTTCTGATCGTTTATACTTTATTTTTATCTGTTATGAAATCTTATTTAAAAACACCGACTAATATCCAAAACCATATCTACACCGAACATAAAGGAAAATTCATTTGAATTAATTAAATCCTCCTAAATCAAAAGAGTTATTATGTTGTAATTGAAAGTAATAAATTAGCATTATAGGAACTGAAAATCCAGTTACCTTCATTGTAATCTCATCAACCGATCGTAGCCACAAATTCCCATCGCTAACACGAGTAACCATTTAGGTTTTCTCCAAACCCACAAGCCATTCTCGATCAACCTCCACGGTTCGAACTTACCAGCTTCAAACTTTCGACTGCTCTTCTCTACAAACCTCCACCACCATCGCACATCGATAGCTAGAAACATCACCTTCATCATCATTCTCCAATCAAACCACCGGTTAAAAGTTCAAGAACCGATTATTTCTTTAACCTTGTCGCTGGGAATTTCAAACCATCACCATACAATAATCGGAACATACATTTGTACCCATTACATCCGGTGAAAACCAGCGTCACCTTCGCCATCACAAAGCCATTATTGCAGCAGAAGTTTACAACCAAGGATAGACGGCTGGTGCGTGAAACTGCAAGATATGACTTTTGTTTGGTTACAATCGCTAAGATTTAAGGTAAGGTTTTAATTATTGTGTATCTTTTGTAGTTCTAAAAATGATCACATTTTTTCAGTGGGTTCACTATTTTCAGAAGTTTCAATTGAATAAAACCGGACAAAAAAAATCCGGGCCGGGTTGACGTTTTGGGTCTTGTAATGTTCATCACATAAAAACAGTGCGATATATTAAGTCAATGATTAAAAATAAGAAATATTGTTATTAAAGAGCTTAGAGATACATAGTGTACTTTCGTTTAAGATTTTTGAGCTCTGGATCAAGTGGAAGTCAAGGGGGTCACACGCCCTTTGGGTCCAAGGTGGCGATCCCGCTGGCTAGTCTGCAGGCATGGGTTAAGGGGCAGCACCCCTCGTAGTGTTCGGGGCAACACCCCAAAACCTAAACGAATTTTGCTAAGTTTATATGACCAAATTAACTTGACCAGAGGGTTTAACCACCAATAAATATCATTTTGCTTGCTAAGTTTATATGACCAAAAAATGATTTTAACACGATCGAATAGAAATCTAAGCATTGATTTTCGAGAATTTTTTAACAAATAGCACTTATCTCAATCAAGTTAACAAATGTGAAAATTACATTAATGATTCACTCTTAAAAATCTTTATAGGTTCACCTTACCTTTGGGGCAAAATCGTACTCAGTATTCACCCCTAAAATATTAATGGGTTCACCCTATTGTTTAACTCTTTCGACAAATTTTTTTCCTACTAACGAGTCGAAACGCGGTGGGTTCCCGTGAACCCACCCCCTTCAACCTAGATCCGCCATACGTTCAAGTATATGCGTGACTTGGTCGGAAACATGGTCGAGAGTCAACTGTGAAATAATTTGAAACATTACATCCAGAGGCTAGATAAGAAGAAGGAAACCAGGGCTGTAAATGTAAAATAAATAAATAAATGATTAACAATTGGAAGTTTTGCATTTGGATGGGAATATTTCATGTTGTCACCGGTTTTAATATATAAATTGATTACACATTCATAAATATATATAAATCTAAATATTTTAAATGTAATTTTAATAACTAAACTTATGTGTTATTTTTGAATAAAATCATAAACTTTATAAAAAAATTATAAACAATTTCTACTCATAAAATATAATTTTTGAAAGTAAGGGACTAAATTAGTCATTTAACAAAGTTTTATTGAGTTTTAAAGAAAGTTTAAATACAAAATGAACCAACTTAGAACCACAACGACCATTTTCTGTACAATTTACATTCTTCTTTTCTTCTCCAAGTACCTAGCTCTCTCCTTTGAACATACACACACATGTATATATGAGCTCATATAATAACTCATATTAACTAAGTAAACCCAATAACTCATATCCAATAATTCAAAAAATTTAGATTTAATAAGATGTTGTGAAGTGTCACTAATTACTTTTTAATATAAAAGGGTATTTTAATCATTTATCTTAATATCGAACATCATATTTAATAAGATACTGACAAGTGTAACACTCTTAAATATCCATACATTTTCCAGTTTTTAAAATTAAAGATCCCACTTATAAAAAAAACTGATCTTAAAAAACTCTTAAACCCTATCTAAACCGTTCATTTGGAATCTTAAAAATAAAATGTGGTGCATATTAAACACATTTGTTTATTAGAACCCAAATTTTTTTTATTTAACTTTAATATGGACCACATATTTATTTTCAAGATTCCAAATAAACGACTAAAATAGAGTATATATATATATATATATATATATATATATATATATATATAGAGAGAGAGAGAGAGAGAAGGGTTCCACAGAAAACTTACATTTTGAAGAAAACTAAGAAAACCTTCAATCTACCATTGATTAATGTAATCAATGGTCGAGATCATATGGTGTCAAGATGGTAAATAAATGATAATTAAGGATTTAATTATAAGACTATAAGGATAGATTAGTACAAACATTCTTTTCTCTTTCCTAAAAATTAATTAAATCCTAGAATAACTCTCTTTTCTCTCTCATCTCTCCTAATTTAAGTAAAAATATTTAATTCAAAAATTCTAGATTTTTATATTTAAAAAATAAAATTCAAATAATCTGGATTTTTTATTTGAAAATTTTAATTCAAAAATCGGGATTTATTTTAATCAAATGAATTACGTATATATGAAACTAGGTTTATGATTACATATATGTAATCATATACCTGGTTTCATATATACTTGATTACATATATGTAATCATAAACCTAGTTTCATATATAACCGATTACATATATGTAATCATATAATTGATTCAATATATACATGATTACTTATATGTAATCATATTCGTGGTTAATTTATACCTGATTACATATATGTAATCAATCAAATATAAGTGTATTTCATATATGTATATCGAAAATAATAGAGTAATTAAAAAACAATCCATATCATGTGATTACATATATATATATAGGGGAATGATATTTTGGAAACCTGGTTGAGTTAAGAAAACTTTGAAAACTTATTTATAGCCTTTGATTGTATTTTTGAATGGTTGAGATGAGGTTTGAAAAATGTGGTGATTAGATTTTTGTTTAAATATATTCATTATAGTACATTTAAGTACATAGAGGGTAGAATTGTAATCTAGCTCTTTTGTACTTCTAAGATTTAAAATATATGTCTATTGTACTATCTTTCAGACTTTTCATGCTCCAATGTTTCTTTTTTATTTTTTTAATTGTGAAAGTGTACATCGTACACATCACTAGAAAAAGTTTTAATTTACCCCAAAATCAAAAAAGTCTTCTGTATACTCTTCTCCATCACAATCTCAAAACTAAAAAATCTCCTCCATCATGATTTCAAGCAATCTCCAGACACGGAATTAGATTATCGAACCCTTCTCTCAATCGAAGACATCTCTCGTTCTTCGACGTCATTATCATCATCGACGCCATCTCGTTTTTAGGTTTCGAAGCATGAGAACTAAAAAGGATGCGAGACGTCTCCCGGAAGGATTCGTCGACGATGTGTCTAACATACCTTTGCAAAATCGGATTTCTTTCGTTCCTATAAACGACGCCGTCGACGATGATGCATGTGGAACCAGAAACAAAGCAAGTGATTCCGACTTAGGAGAGAGCCCGTCGGAAGAGCGACGGAAAAGTTATCTTCATTGATTTAGAAAAATGCGAACGAAGCAGGAAGCGAGGAGGCTATCGACCACCGACGATTACACTTGGAAAAACTCACTGGACCTGCTTCGCTCGGAATTTCATTCTACCCGCGCAGATTCGAACCCACCGGAGAAAATAACCAATGTCAACCAAGAAAAAGATAATCGATCTGACGTTCAAGCAAAAACCCAGATGTTGAAGCGAGGACAAAATGATGATATTTACAACACGTAAGTTGTTATGTTCTATTAACCATTTTGTTAATCGATACCTTTTGATTAATTTTGGGTTCTGTTTGGCAAAAACGGTTATATTTCATTTAGGGATGTGACATCCAATGAGGCTACTACTGGTGATATTGTTGGTAATTCGCGATTACAATGGAGAAACATATACTTTTAGCATATTCATTTTCCGGATTGACCTTTTAATACATTTTGTATTATGTTACATCCAAATTACATAATTTATAATCATTTCAGTTTATGTATTTTTTTTATTTGCATTATGTTACATCGAAGTTATACCATTCATTATGCAAATGGTGATTTTTTGTTGGTATTGTATGGCAAAATTGTAATGAGTATTATCAAGAACAATTAATTCGAAGGACATAAGATTTTAATTTATATTTATATTTTTAATTAGTGATTACCTTATATGTTACATTTAATGGTTATAAGCATTTATGTAACTCATGTAAGTATGTGAAATTTAATACAATAAGTAGGTATGCAACAAAGTGTTAGATCTATGTAACAAACATATAATTTAGAATGTCTCTTTGAAATATCTATTTTACATACATGTAACACTACGTTACATATATGTTACACTAAGTAATGCTAATTTATGAATATATCTTTTTGAAATTTTCATTATATTAATTTATGTATGCATGTGTTCTTGAATAAATTTGAAATCACTTAGATTTTGTTAAATTTAAGTAATATTCGTTGTATAGGTATGTAACATGGTTCCATTTTATTAATTTTATATATGTAACCAACTATTACATATATGTTACATTAATGTTACATAAAAGTTACATATATGTAATTTTAAATATCTTTGAAATATTTTGTTTTCCATATATGTAACGTCTGTCACAAATATGCTATACTAACTGTAATTGAAGGGCACAAAAAAAAGTCAACCGAAGCAATATCATAAGAACCAGTTAGAAACCGATTTTTAAATCGGTTTCAGGTTTCAAGTGACCTGAAACTTGAATTGTATTATGTAACATTACTGTAACAATTCATTGATTTTCTTTCAGTTGACAAAAGTTTAAAAACCATTACATGTGTAACGATAACGAGATTTTAGTCAAAAGTTAGTGTTTTTATTATAAAATGTGTTGATTAAAAAAATAATGTAACAAAATGTACGCCAGTGTAACATAAATGTAACTAACAAAATTTTTCCAACATGTAAACAATTAAAATAAGTAAAATATCCATGTAATAATGGTTTACACATTGTCAAATACATGTGTAAAATATCCATGTCATAATGGTTTAGACCTGGTCAAAATTGTTCTATTAATTTAGCAAATAATAAAAACTAACATATTAAAATCTTATTTTATTAACATTTAAAAAATATAAAATTCAAATAAAAAATAGAACAATGTGTCATAACTAGTAAAATGTGGTTTAAGAAATAGCAAATCAAATGTAACAATAACGTAACATATAGGTCAGATTCGAGAAAAATAATGTTAGAATTCGGAAATTAATATCAACTTCGTTTTTTTAGAGCTTGACATGCTTAAAAACTAATGGTGAAAACAAAGTATTGGTTGGCAAGAAAATGTTAAAGTATAGATATATATAGACTAAGCAATATGTAGGATGTGTTAGGTATGACAATAAATATACACAAAGAAGCTCGAACAACGTAACATTGATGTAACATATACAACACTTATATAAAGCCAGCGTGCATTTGATTTCAATAAGAGCAAAAATGATGAGAAAATCAAAGAGGGGAAATATTTAAAAAGTTGGGGAAAACAAATGGTGGAAAAAAAGGTGGGAAAAATAAAAGGTGATGTAACCACGACAACACTTATATAAAGCCAGCATACTATCAAACATTTTATTTCAATAAAAAAAACTGGTGGGAAAATAAAAGGGGGAAATATTTAAAAATTATTTTTTTTTGTTTTTCATTGTGAATTAGAACACCGTAACTCAATAGAAAAATTTGGTGGGAAAATAAAAGGGGAAAATATTTAGAAATTATTTTTTTTTTTTGTTTTTGAGCTAAATTTGAAAATCGTAACATTGATGTAACCACGATAGCACTTATATAAAATCAGCATACTATCAAACATTTTATTTCAATTAAAAAAATTTGGTGAGAAAATAAGGACATATTAAAAAATTAATTTTTTTGATTTTCATTGTGAATTTGAACACCGTAACTCAATACAAAAATATGGTATGAAAATAAAAGGGGGAAATATTTAGAATTTTTTTTTGTTTTTGAGCTGAATTTGAACACCGTAACATTGATGTAACAACGTCAGCACTTATATTGGAGATTTTTTTAGAGCTTGACATGCTTAAAAATTAATGGTGAAAACAAAGTATTGGTTGTCAAAAAAATGTTAAAGTGTAATTATATTATAAAATGCTAAACAATATAATATGGTTTATGCAAGTGTGTGTAAACTGGACGTAACAATGTAACTTTTTCATGATTTTTACTTGTTTGAAATATTATATTTGTATATTATTATACAGACAAATTAATGTAGATTAAAAAAAAGAAATATTAAAACTATTTGATATATAATAATAAAAATATAGGACAAACAATTAAGCTAGAGAAATATAACAACATAACTAGTATATGTTATCCCAATCAGTAAGATTATCAGAATCGGTGCTTTGTTCGTCTTCGTAATGATTGTGGTTCGCACAACCAATTAGAATGTTTAATGATTCAACAGAACCGGTAGACATAGCATGTTTTTCTCGTTTGGGGAAAGAGTCTGTTGGTTTTTGAAAATGAACAATTCTTTCTTTAGGTGATTCTTCTTTGCATGGACCGTAATCAAATGGAAATTCAACTTTCTTGCCTTTTATGGAAGATGTTGGCTCATTGTAAGAAATTTTATCAACATATGTAGGCGCAAAATTTGATATACGGCTAATGTTGGTTTTATCTTTTGGCTCTTCTTCTTTGACGGATATTGAAGATTTTTTTTTAGAGCTTGACATGCTTGAAAACAAAGTATTGGTTGGCAAAAAAATGTTAAAGTGTAGATATATATATCGACTAAGTAATGTGGAGTATGTGTTAGGTATGACAATAAATAAAAACAATAACTTCAAACAACGTAACAGTTATGTAACCTCGACAACACTTATATAAAGCCAGCATGCATTTAATTTCAATAAGAACAAAAATGATGAGAAAATCAAAGGGGGATATATTTAAAAAGTTGGGAAAAACAAATTGTGGCAAAATAAAAGGTGGGAAAAATAAAAGGTATGAAATATTTAAAAATTTAATTCTTTTGTTTTTGAGCTGAAATTGAGCACCGTAACTTTAATGTAACACGACATCAATTATATACAATAGGGAAACTATTAAAAATTTAAACTAAACAAAATTTTCTAGTGGGAAAATAAAAGTCGGAATATTTAAAAAATAATTTCAATCAAAACAAAAATGTTGAAAAAATCAAGGGGGAAATATTTAGAAAGTTGGGAAAAACAAATGGTGTGAAAATAAAAGGTGGGAAAAATAAAAGGTATTAAATATTTAAAAATTAAAGTCTTTTGTTTTTAAGCTGAAATTGAACACCGTAACTTTGATGTAACACGACAGCTATTATATACAACCAGCAAGTTTTTAAAATTTTCAACTCAACAAAATTTTCTAGTGGGAAAGTAAAAGGGGATGAATATTTAAAAATTGATTTCTTTTGTTTATTATTTAATGATGAGAGAGAATGTGGTAAATTAATAAAATAGTGTGATAGTACAAATGGAGTAAAAGACTATAATGCCCTTGTATTTAATAATGTTAATAAAAGGAAATAATGATGTGACAAATTGTGGACCAAGTATTGGGTTTGCAAAGTTTTCTCATCTCACATGGGTTTCTAATATATACATGCCCTATATACCCTATATATATATATGGTTTGTATAATATCCATATAAAAATTATAAATATATAGTATAAATACAATTAGTTACAAGTTTAGACAAATTAAACATTCGAATAACTAGATACATGATACAATTGATTACCTGTTATTTCAAATATTATTAATAATTGAAAGAAACATTCTGTTCATTTTTACTTTATTTTTTATCTGTTTTGAAATCTTATTTAGAAACACCCGACTAATATCCAAAACGATACCTGCACCGAACATAAAGGAAATTCATTTGAATTAATTAAATCATCCTAAATCAAAAGAGTTATTATGTTGTAATTGAAAGTAATAAATTAGCATTATGGGAATTGAAAATTCAATACCTTCATTATAATCTCAACAACTGATCGTAGCCACAAATTCCCATCGCAAACACGAGTAACCATTTAGGTTTTCTCTAAACCCACAAGCCATTCTCGATCAACCTCCACGGTTCCAAGATACCACCTTCAAATTCCGACTACTCTTCCGTACAAACATCCACCACCATCGCACATTGATAGCTAGAAACATCACCTTCATCATCATTCTCCAATCAAACCACCGGTTAAAAGCTCAAGAACTTATTATTTCCTTAACCTTGTCGCTGGGAATTTCGAACCATTACCATACAATCATCAGAACATACAATCGCTATGATTTAAGGTAATGTTTTAATTATTGCCTACTGTCTATAGACTATAGTGCTAATAATGATCACATAAACATACATTCAAGTATATGCGTGACTTGGTCGGAAACGTGGTCGAGAGTCAACTGTGAAATAATTTGAAACATTACCTCGGAGGCAAGGTGAATAAAGAAGAAGGGAACCAGGGCTGTAAATGTAAAAAAATAAATAAATAAATGATTAACAATTGGAAGTTTAGCATTTGGATGGGAATGCTGTTGATTATATCTTTAATTATGGGTTAAATCTAAGAACACTAATCATATCCAATTATTCCCAATATAATCAAGAACATCAAATTAGTAAAACTTACTTGTAGGAATCAATGATTTAGTAAAAGAAGATGACGATGCCCTGATTTGGAATTCGATCCCGTTATGATGTCTTAGTCGATGGAACAAATGGAATAGAGAAATATGTAATGGTGTTTCTTTCTCTAAAAACTTCAGACATCTAAAGGGAATCATTTAACCCTATTTTATGCTTTCAACTATTTCCATCAAATAAGATTATGAAAGTAGAGGGACCAATTATGTCAAGTTGGCAAACATTAATTAAATGGTAGAAGGCCATTTATGTGAAATTCCAACATTCTCCCACTTGGCCGAGAAACCATTTAGGATGAGTGTTCTTTTAGTTTGGTCAAGTTAAACACGCATCAAGTTTTAAGTTAAAACAGTAGCAGAAAAATACAGTTATTGAATTATAGTCAACTCAGGACCCCATTAATCATACTAAAGTCTTAAAATAAAACAATTATTATTACAAACCAAAATGACTAAAATAAACCTTTAATGTACAATATTGATTTGTACAAATTTGTCTATATTTCATAAGGTGCACAAGTATTATTATATATAGACAAATGTTTTATAGACAAATTATGAGTACAGTCACATGCATATATTATGGTACCAAATTAAGTGACAATTTAAATTACATCAATGAGCTTTAAGGTAAGTAGCATTTCACACATTCACATTGATGACATGTTCTTAGAATGATATGTGTGTTAGCCCTTTTATAAGAGGGTTCAAAAGCATTTTAGATGTAATAATATACTCAATACAAATATTTTGTCTTTCACTTGTTCTCGCACAAAAGATGTTTGTGTCGATATGAACTTTAATGGCCTTGAATTAAAGTTTGTAATTTGAGTCTAAGTAATCTTTTAGTGGCATAATTTTGGTAGATAACATAATACCATGCCACAAATTATATTTTAAGTTTTGCTTATGACTCCCCAAAATATACGGCCTTTAGCTAACATGAAATAGCATTTCCATGTTGATTTCTTATTATCTTTGCTTTTCTAAAGACTAAATTAGAATAGCTTGCAACTTATAAGCTTTTGTTAATGAGCATACATAAACACTCCCACTCATCTTGAGATATGTATATTTAATAGTTAATGCTCATGTTAATATTCAAGTATAAGAAATCAAGTTAAAGAATTAAATGGGAATCTCACATTATAAAACTATTATGAACACCAAAACAATAGGTTGTTAATAAGTCTCGTTAAATTGATAATTTTCCGTTGGTACTCATAATCAATATGACTTACAATAAAAATAATAATGGATAAAATTATCTATCACCATTAAAATAAGTTATTAATAAGTCTTTATTATATTGATAACTTTTCGTTGGTACTTGTTATCAATATGACTTAAAATATTGATGAAAAAAAGGACTTGTAATTTTGACATGTAGCTACTCACAATGTTAGTAATAAGTCTTTAATATATTGAAAACTTTCCGTTGGTACTTGTTGTCAATAAGACTTAGAATAAACATTGTTAATAATAAGCATTCATATTTATTACATGTCATAATTTACAATGTTGGTAATAGGTCTTTGATATATAAAAATAAAGTATATCAAAACACCAAATTTAATAGACTAAAAGTAAGGTTCTAATTGAACATTGGCTTCGCTTTGGCTATGACTGTGACACCCGGCAATTTCAGGTAAATTGCAACTCTTATATTCTTTACATTTCACACTCATACTTGTTGCATTTCAGTTAATTATGATTGATTAGATGAGTTGAACATAAACTACTGCGAAACGATAGTTCGTGGAGCTATCGAATCGTACATTGCACATTGGTTTTGGAAACCAAGTGTGGCAAACATAACACTAACGCAAAACGATAATTCGGGGAATTATTGGATTGTGCATAACACGTTGATTAGGATTAATCAAGCGTGCAAACACTTCGTTAGACACGAACACAAACAAGCATCGATAATTCGAGGAATTACCGAAACACACACGAGTCTCACGAACGTCAGTGAACATCACAACAATTAAGCACTGAAACACTTCACAAGTCAATTATGGCTAATAATTGACGATTAGAGTCCAAACGACACTCGAACGATGTTCTACAGTCGAGAAACGGGCAAGAACGAGCCCAGAACAACAACATAGGCTTAGTGGGCCTAACTTTTGGGCCAGGCGCTACGCCTGACCCGGAAACCCGGAGGTAGGCGATGCGCGCGAGAAAGAAAGGAGGCCGCCGGATGAAAACCATCCGCGCGGTACGCCTGGAATCGGTGTCCTTCGTTAGGCGTTACGCCTGACAGGGAAATCGCTGAAAAATCTCTTAAAAGCCACAAAAATCATTTCTACTCTATCATACTCGAAACCACACGCAACCAACCGGCCATTTCTCTTCCCTACCTCCTGTTACAGCCCCTTTCCACCCATGGGAAGCCATTGAAGCTCCCATACTTGAAGATTGAAGCTAGGAACTTGCAAGAAGGTTGAAGAGGAAGATTGGTGGGCTCGAATATGTTGGACTAAAAGAACCAATGAGCCTGATCAGAAAAATCTCTAAGTCTCACAGCACTTATAACAACTGAAGAAGAACACAACGGCTGACATTCAATATACAGAAGATACAAGATCTGAAGTGATATACAACAGCTGAAGTGTAAGTCATCAGATGTTGTAGTGTGTAGTTTAGTCTTCAGTAGTTTTCTTTCAGTTCTTGTAAAAGTCTGATGAGTAGTTTACTCATCAGATGTTTTAGTTTATTACTTCAGTAGTTTTATTACTTCAGTAGTTGTAAGAGAATGTCTTCAGATGTTGTAGACATTCTCAGTAGTTTAGTTATTTCAGTTGTTTTGTTTTGTCTGTTAGGTGTCAACATCATGTGACATCATCAGACGTCACTGTCTTTATATAAGGGCAGTTGACAATTTTGTAATGTAATGAAGTTAGTGAATTGAATGAAATATTCCTTTTGCAGAAACTCTCTCTCTATAACAATCTTATTCGTTTACTGTTTGATTGAACTTTGTTCTTGCTATGATTGTGCTAATTCAACTTTGAATTCCGCTGCTATACTCTATTATTGAATCAATTGAGAACATCTGATCCTACAATTGGTATCAGAGCTGGTTAATCATTGATCGATTAAACAATTGATCTCTGAAACTGCTCAAATTTGTTCTCTAATTGATCGAATTAGCTGATTAAGTAAGAATTTGTTATAGATTGAAGTTTTCTGTTAACTTCTGTTGATTTGTCCTTCAATATTAATTTGTTTTGAATCAATTGATCGAAATTTGCATTAGCTTGTGTCTAATTGCTTGAATCTGTGATCATGACAACTCCAAACAATGATCCGCACAATACAGGCTCCGCAACCAAGCCTCCGATGCTTGTGCGGAGTGAGTACAACATTTGGCAACGTAGAATGCTACATCACCTGTCGATTAACAGCGCAGGATGTTGGAAATCTGTAGTGCATGGTCCATATAAACCCACGATCACTGATCCTGAAACTAAGATCATGATTCCGAAACCGTCTGATATGTATTCGGATGAGGATATCAAACTGTTTGAAATTGATGCGAAAGCTCATGGTATTCTGGCCATGGCTCTGCCTAATGAGATTTATTCAGGCTTGATGCATCATGATACTGCTCATGATCTCTGGGTTGCACTGAAAGAACAATTTGGTGGAACCGATGAGGTTTTAGCAAATACTAGAGAAATCCTTGCTCAGCAGTATGAGACATTTTCTCACAGAAAGGGTGAATCATTGACTCAACAATTTGAGCGGTTCTCATGTTTAATTTCTGAGTTGAAAATGGTTAAGCAAGAATATACTAATAGTCAGATGAATAACAGATTTCTCAGATCACTGCCTGAGAGATGGGACACATACACAATTGTCCTACGCTCTAATGCTAATCTGGAAAATCTATCTCTCACCCAATTACATGGGAAACTCTTAACTTTTGAGAGAGAGGTAGAACAGAAGAGAAAACTGTCTTCATCTGGAAAACTTGCTGATGATTTTGTTCCTGGTAACACTGCTTTGATAGGTCAGGAGTCAGAGTTTAATGGGTCTGAATGTTCTTATGATGAACATATTGATTTTTCTACTAACAATTCTGAACATGCTTTTGTGAGAGTTGATGGTAATGCAGGAAATTATGGTGATAACTTGTGTTTTGTGATGGATGATTTGAAAGGAATTCCGGATGATGATCTAGAGGAGATGGACATTTTGAGTCAAATGGCATTAATCAACATCAGATCACAAAAGTTCTATAAACGAACAGGAAGAAAGTTCCCTGGATTATCTGGCAAAACCAAAGTTGGATTTGACAAAGGGAAGCTGAGGTGCCATAAGTGTCACAGACTTGGTCACTTTGCTAGGGAGTGCAAATCTACTGGTTCTAACTCTGCTGCACCTTTTGTGACTTTTCCAAGCAACAACACATCAAGCAAAGGACCACAATCTTCTGGTACTAGTCAACAACAATTCTATCCAGCTCACTTTGTTCCACAAAATCCTATGCCATATCCATATCCTTGTTTTTACATGCCTCAACCTACACACACTCCAGCATTAATTCCTTCACAATCACCTGCTCTTCCTGATCCCAGCAAATCTCAAACCAATCAACAGTCTCAACAACAACAACATCAGAGTTTCTTTACTCCTGGAGTAGTTGATTGGAGTAGCCTACCTGATGACTTATCTGACTTCAACATGCAGCCTTACTCTGAAAATGGTCCACATGGTGGAGATAATCCTTTTGGGAATCTTGCATTGATGGCTATTGAGTCAACTGACACCTCAAGTTCAATTTCTTCAACATCACAGGTATCTTCTGAATCAAAAGCTAAGTTATGCTCAGAGTCATGTATTTCAGCATTTGCTTCCATTAGGGAAATAAATGTAGAATTGATAAATGAGAAATTTGAATTAGAGAAGGCTGTGGCTAAAAACAAAACTGAGTTTGAAAAAGCTTTAAATGAAAAAGAGTCTGAAATTTATAAACTCAAATGCTTGTTATCTGATGAAAAAGCTAGAGTGGAAGTCATGCTTGTGAAGCATAATGATTTGAAACAAACGCTTGCAGCAACCCAAGTAGAATGTGCAAAATGGGTTGAATCTTGCAAGGGGTTTGAGTTGCTGTTAAACAAGCAAACAGCATCAAATGTGAAGTTTGGTATTGGATACAATCACACTGCTCCTCCAACTGATTATACACCAAAAAATCTTAACTGTGAGTCTGAAGGGGACAGTGTATACCAATCCACCAAATCTTCAGAAAAGTCTGATGCTGAAGAATCATTTGAAAGTGATTCAAGTGCATGCAAATCTGAGTCTGAAACTCTGGATATTGAAACTTATTCTTATTCTCTTGGATGTACAAATGTTATCCAGGATGAAGCATGTCAGGATAGTGTTTTAATTGAAATTGATCCTGATGAAAATGTTTCAAATGACTTAAATTTAAAATTGGTTAAGTCAGATGGGCATGGCACTGGAGAGAAAGAAGCACGGCTTCTGATAAGTCAGAATCACTCATCAGTAGTTGTAGAAAAAGCTGATAGTACAACTACTGATAAGTGGAAAAGTGTTGATAGACAAGTGCTGAAGAATAACTCTTCAGAGGTTGTCAACACATCAGCTGTTGTCAATTTGTCTACAAATACTGATGTTCCAAATGTACTGAGGAACAAAAACTCAGTATCTAAGTCATCAGTACTTGTAGATAATCACAAGGGAAAGCAAAAGAGGATGCCTTGTGAAATTTGTAGGCTGTTTAATCATTCCACTGATGAATGCTGGTACAGAAAAGGTTCTAAATTCAACAAAATAAAGCATAAAAACAAAAACATACTCAAAATGAAAACTGAATTTAGTTCCAAGTTTGTACCAGAATCATCAGTAGTTTCAAAATCTGGAAAAACCTCACAAGGAAATGAATCAAGTAACTCCAAGAAAGGTAAAGGGGTTGTTCCAGATTCAAAGAAACAACACTTGAAAAATTCTTCATCAGTTAAAGAAACTAAGGTGTTAAAACCCAAAAATCCAAAGTCAGGTCAGAATGTGTCTAATGAAATCAAAATTTTAACTCAAAATCATAATCAACTGATGCTAATGATGCAACAACTGATAGGAAAAGTCAATCTGGCAGAGGCATCTGTTGATTCATTTCATAAAAAGAAATCAAAATCAAAAGTCAAAGCAAAATCTTCTGATAAGAATGCTTCAAGTGTTGCTTCAACTGACAATGTTACTTCTGTTTCATCATGTGTTAACAGACCCAAAACCAAAATGGTTTGGGTCCAAAAGTCTAACTGAGTGTGTTGTTGTATGCAGGGTCCTTCAGCATGCCAAAATAGCATCTGGTATGTTGATAGTGGAGGATCCATGCATATGACTGGGAGCAGATCTCTCCTTCATAATTATTTCACTGGAAGGAAAGGATTTGTGTCCTTTGGAAATGATGCTAAGGGTTACATTATAGGTAAAGGTGTGGTAACAAATGGTGAGATTAGGTTTGATGATGTGAATCATGTTGAAAATCTTAAGTACAATCTTCTGAGTGTTAGTCAAATGTGTGATAAGGGTCATGTTTCTCTTTTCACTAAGCAAGATTGTAGGATTTTATCTTCTGATGTGATGCCTTTGATTGGCAAAGTTTTAGATGAGTATACACTTCTTAAGGCTAACAGAGTGGGAAAGGTATATGCCTTTGATTTATCTAAGAAAATCTCTGTCAAGGGTCATCCTTGTTTATTCTCTAAGGCCTCTTTCAAGGAATCAAATCTGTGGCATAGAAGATTAGGTCATGTGAACATCAAAAACATGAATCAATTGGTGAAACATGGTTTGGTTAGAGGTCTTCCTTTAAAGGATTTTAGCTGTGATGAGAATTGTTCTGCCTGCTTGAAAGGAAAGCAACACAAAGTCTCTTTTCCTCCAATTGGAGATTCCAAATCCACTGGTTGCGTGCAACTACTGCACATGGATTTGTTTGGTCCAGTGCAGATAATGTCTATGGCAAAGAAGAAGTATTGTCTAGTTATTGTTGATGACTATTCAAAGTTTGTCTGGACTTTCTTCTTACACTCAAAAGGTGAGGTTGCCAAGGCTATTATGAATTTTGTGTTGTTTGCTGAAAAGCAATATTCTATTCCTGTCAAGTGTGTAAGGAGTGATAATGGCACAGAATTTAGAAATCACATTTTGGATGAATTTTATCTGTCAAAGAGAATTCAGAGGCAGTACAGTATTCCCAGAACTCCTGAACAAAATGGAGTTGTAGAAAGGAAAAATAGGACTTTGATTGAAGCTGCCAGAACAATGCTTGCAGATTCTGGTTTACCACTAACCTTCTGGGCAGAAGCTGTTAACACAGCTTGCTATGTGCAAAACCGGGTTCTAGTAAATCAAAGATGGTTGAAAACTCCTTATGAACTGCTTCATAATTTGACTCCTTTGATTTCCTTCTTCAGAGCTTTTGGGTGTCCATGTTATATCCTTAACACCAAAGATCAACTCACAAAGTTTGATTCAAAAGTTGATGCAGGATATTTTGTTGGCTACTCTTCAACTTGCAAGGCTTATAGAGTGTTCAATTGTAGAACAAAGATTGTTGAAGAAACTCTTCATATTAAATTCAATGAATGTCCCAAAGATTCCATTCCTCAAAATCCTGCTGAGATGTTTGATCTTAACATCTTGCAACATGAATTTCCAGTTGGGCCTAATGGTGAAGCACATGAGGTACTTACAGCAGATCCACCAAAAGCTTCTACAGAAACCACACAAGGAAGTCCTGATGATGAAGATGAAAGTACTCATCTGTTCAGATTTAGTGATAATCTGCCATTGTCTGCTAAATCTGATGCTCCTCCTGCTCCAGTTGCTCCTCCAAATACAAATGCTGATGAAATTCTGGATTCTTCCACATCATTTGAAATTCCAGCTGAATTGTTCCCTGGTTCTTCATCTTCTACAGAACCCCCCGCAAACACTTGCACTGATCTTATTCCATATCAAGAACTGAAGGATCATCCATTATCTCAAATTCTTGGTGATATTTCTGCAGGTGTTTCAACAAGAAGTCAATTATCAAACTTTTGTCTCTATGCCTTATTTGTCAGTCAACAAGAGCCAAAGAACTATCACACAGCACTTAGAGACAATGGCTGGGTGGAAGCAATGCAGTTGGAGTTGTTGCAGTTCCAGAAACAACAAGTCTGGGAGCTGGTTCCTTTACCCCAAGGTAAGTGTGCAATAGGCACTAAATGGGTGTTTAGGAATAAAACTGATGAAAATGGTCAAATAGTTAAGAACAAAGCTAGACTGGTTGTACAGGGGTTTTCTCAGGAAGAAGGTATTGATTATGATGAAACTTTTGCCCCTGTAGCCAGACTAGAAGCAATTAGGTTGTTCTTAGCATATGCTGCCTTACATAAACTTAAAGTTTTTCAAATGGATGTCAAAAGTGCTTTCTTATATGGTAAAATAAAAGAGGAAGTGTATGTGTGTCAACCTCCAGGATTTGAGGACAATAAACATCCTGATTGGGTGTACAAGCTTGATAAAGCTCTTTATGGGCTGAAACAAGCACCTAGAGCCTGGTATGACACTTTATCCACTTTTCTTCTCAAAAATAATTTCACTAGAGGCTCCATTGATAAAACTTTATTCATAAAGAATGTAGGACAGCATAAGCTACTTGTTCAAATTTATGTTGATGACATTATATTTGCTTCATCTGATCTAAAGTTGTGTGATGCTTTTACTGAGCTTATGACCAAAAATTTTGAAATGAGTGCCATGGGGGAACTACAGTTTTTCTTGGGTCTTCAAATTAAACAAAAACCTGATGGAATTTTCATTCACCAATCAAAATACACAAAAGAGCTGTTAAAGAAATTTGATTTGCAAAACTGTAAACCATGTTCTAACCCCATGAGCAGCACCACACAACTTGATGCTGATCTGAAAGGTACTTCAGTGGATGAAACTCTTTATAGATGTATGATTGGCTCTTTGATGTATCTAACTGCATCAAGGCCAGACATTATGTTTGCCACATGTGTCTGTGCTAGATTTCAGGCTGCACCTAAAGAATCTCATCTGATTGCATTGAAAAGAATTTTCAGATACTTACAGGGTACTCAATCTCTGGGAATATGGTACTCCACTGGACATTCCTGCAAGCTAGTTGCTTTTTCTGATAGTGACTATGCAGGATGCAAACTATCAAGAAAATCTACTTCTGGTGGGTGTCAATTTCTCGGAAATTGTCTGGTTTCTTGGCAAATCTTTGCATCCATGGCGTCCATAACCTTGAAACCGCGTCATAACTCTATTGCCTATCTGACAAAATCCTCCTTCTGGTCAAAGTTTGATGAAGCTGTGGATTTGATGAAAGCTTCTCAATTCAAAACTGCTTTTCTCATCAATCCAACACTATATGTCGACTCTATTCATCAATTCTGGATGAATGTGGAACTGATCAATGTTGGCACAGGAGTAATCTCTCTTCGATCCACTGTCAATGGTCATAACGTGCACATAAGCCCAGCTGAACTGAGGGAGGTTCTTCAGCTTGATGATGCTAATCTGGTCACCCAATTTCCTAAGAGCGCAACTGACCTCTGTTTTACAAGTCATGAATACCAGGGTGACTTGAGTGACTCAACACTTTTCAAGAAGCACTTCAATGACCCAGAGCGCCTGATATTTCATATGATCAACATATGCTTGGCTCCGAAGTCTTCTTCATGGGACCAAATGTCTTCCAGGTGGCAACAGGTATTGTATTCAATCCTTGAATCTCAAAAATTAAATTTTTCTCAAATCCTGTTTTCTGAATTAACTGAACATGCTGCTAAGCCTGTTTCTTCTAGATGGCTACTCTATCCACGTTTTATCATGGCCATCATAGAGAAACAGCTTCAGCAAAATGGCCTTGTTGGTCAGGGGATCTCTGCTCCAGCAGTTTTGTTGGAAGTATATTCCCGACACAACTCTAACCTTACTCTAAAAGAGGCTGCCCGAAAGCTAAAACCCAGGCATAGGGAACCCACAGCTTCCTCTTCCAAATCAAAATCTAAGGTCCCCACCAAACCCAAATCCACAAAGCCCAAAAAGGCTGCTCAGGGAAATGAGTCCCCTGAGTCTGCCCATGCCTCACCAAGGCATGACATGGCCACTGGGAGTAGTCAACCAGTGGTCCATCAGACTCTACCAGCTCAAACCGCCCAGGTTTCCTCTCAACAGGATCCTAGAGCCACCATTGTAGGGGCAGACACATCTCTAGAACCTCTTTCATTTGAAAAGGTTTCTATTGAACAGCACCAATCTCCCTGGGTGCACTCTATTTCAAAGCCAATTCCTATGGAAACCACCCCAAATAGTCCAACTTTTGTTATTGAAAACATCCTGGATCAGTTGAACACTCCTATCCCCTCCCAGAGACCTATCACTACTGGGATTAGCTCCAACATTGAGGGGGAGGATCAAAGTGTCTCTGATAACCCACAGGATTATGACTACCACATCAGATCTCCTAGTGTGGAAAGAGAGATTCTGATATCTGACAAGGCTGCTACTTCATCACCTCCATCATTTGGAGTGATTGATAGTGGTACCATTGCTAAGACCTTGTCAGAGGCAACAACTGATGAAGGGGTTACCCCTGAGGTTGGAAGTCCCCAGAACCAAGAAAAAGGGGCACCTGATCATGTTGAGCCACACTCAACTCAGGTAGATCCTGATATTCTCAGGAGGTCAGATGATTTAGCTAAGGCTACTGATGACCAAAGAACACTTGCTGAGGTTCTAAAGCAGAATCAAATCCTTGAGGCTGAGGTATGTAGACTCAATGAGCTACTCACCAAAATGTCCAAGGACAAAAGTCCATCTTCCCCAATTACCCCACAGATGGCACCTTCTCATCCTGAAGGTCACCCAAACACTTCCACCACTACTTCACAATTTGACAAACCACCAGCCACTGCCTCAGGCACTAATCCTTTGGGTTCTAGCCCCCCAGAGGCATTAGCTGCTGCCCTTCTAAATGTCATCCCTCTCATCACTCCTTTACTGAAAACCATCATTGTCCAAGCCCTTGATGAGAGGCTACCCTCCAAATCTCAAATTCAGCAGATGGTAGATGATGCTGTGACTGCCAGACTTACAACTCTTCATACTCCTTATTCCTCTGCAGCCAAAAAGGGGGAGTTAGGAACATAGTCAGTCACAACTTCAGCTTCCAAAAGGCAAAGGTCTGACAATGAAGATATTGCTTCTGAAAGGTCTCCTGTCATTCAAGTGACATACAAGAGACAGAAGAAGAATAAAACTGCTGAGGTTGCCAACAGAGCTGAGGAAGAGGTTGAGCAAGAAAATGTAGAAAGTGTGGAAAAGGCTGATAAAGAAGTTGAAGTAAGTTTTGAGAAAGTAAGTACTGAACAAGTTACAACCTCTGATGTACAAGAAACTGAACAAGAGGAGATGCAAGAACAAGAAGTTCAAACTCAGAGGGTTGAGGTTGAGAAATCTTCTGAAAGTGTTGAGGTAAGGGCTCCTCTAAAGAAAAGAAGGCAACTGAGAATTCAAGAAGAAGAGGAAGATTCAGATGAGGAAGACAGGATGCCTATCTCTACAGTCATTAAAACAAATGTTCAAAAGCCTGATTCAGCAACAACTGGGTTAGATCTGACCATTCAAAAGAAGAAAGTAACTCTTCTTGCCAACTATGTGCCTGAGAAGCCACTGGTTGTTGGTCAACATCCAAAGATCACACCAGACTCCAGAATGTTGGCAGTAAAAGTGAAGCTTGAAGAAGAAGAGTACCAAAGGAAGCATGATGAGCAAATCCTAAAGATAGTTGACAAGGATTATCCTCAGACATCAACCATTATTGCAATGAAGAAAGAAGCTCAAAGGTTGTATGCTCTGAGGTTCACATACCAGCATAGGAAGGAACAGATTAGGATGTGGCCTGATCCAAGAATCATTCATAGGATTCACAAGAGAGAGGCTCCAGCAGTTTATGCCAGAAGAATCAGAAGGGTATTAAGTGCTGATATTATGCTAGGGTCTGTACTTGATCCTTGGGAGATAATCAGTGACTTCAAGAGTATGTACAACTCTGGTTCAAAAGCTCCAAAGTTCATAGAAAACAAAATGATCAAGAAAGGATTGGTGTACAGGAAACTTGAAAATGTTAAGCAAAATGAGCTTTCTCTATTTCTGGAAGGGAAACATCCAGATGAATTTGTTTACAGAGAGATAACTAGAGTAGAGCTACATGATGGGACAACGGCCAGGTACTTGTCTGAGTATTATGGACCTGAGTCTTTCTTTGAAGGTGAACCTGAGAGAAACGGGCAAGAACGACACTCGAACGATGTTCTACAGTCGAGAAACGGGCAAGAACGAGCCCAGAACAACAACATAGGCTTAGTGGGCCTAACTTTTGGGCCAGGCGCTACGCCTGACCCGGAAACCCGGAGGTAGGCGATGTGCGCGAGAAAGAAAGGAGGCCGCCGGATGAAAACCATCCGCGCGGTACGCCTGGAATCGGTGTCCTTCGTTAGGCGTTACGCCTGACAGGGAAATCGCTGAAAAATCTCTTAAAAGCCACAAAAATCATTTCTACTCTATCATACTCGAAACCACACGCAACCAACCGGCCATTTCTCTTCCCTACCTCCTGTTACAGCCCCTTTCCACCCATGGGAAGCCATTGAAGCTCCCATACTTGAAGATTGAAGCTAGGAACTTGCAAGAAGGTTGAAGAGGAAGATTGGTGGGCTCGAATATCATCACCATCATCTTGTTTTCTGCAAACCATTGCTGTCCAGAGGCAACTAGAGTTTCTACAACCATCTCCCAGCGATCTAGAGCACCTAAGGTAGTTTTACTTACTTATCAATAGTTAGATCGAACATGCAATGGGTAAAAACCCACATGCATGAAGATCCACTCACATGCAACTCCGATCCGCTCACACGCACGAATTTTGTGGTGTTTGAATCTGGGTTTGTTGATATAAATATGTTTCTTGATGATCTATGATGTTTAGATTGAGTTTTATGATGATCTAAAGTGATGAGTATGAACCTATATGCTTGAAGTGATGATTTATGACATTATAATGCCATGCATGTATGATCCATGATGGTTAGAATGATTTTGAGTATATAGATATGTTTCTTGATGATATTGGATGATGATTTCATGAATAGATGATGTTAAAATGGTTTATTTATGATTATTTCTATTTTTAGTAACTTTTGAGTTACAAGATGATGATTTAGTGAGAGTGATGAACATGCATGTATGTGGAATTGCTATTAGGATGTTAAGATGATGATTTGAACACTTAGAATGTGATTTTGATAATGTTTATGGTCATTTTGACATAGTTACTATATTTAGTAACTTTTCGGGTCAAAATATTGCTAGATGATGTTATGGACCATGTATGCATGTTTAAATGATGCTAGGTGACTTAAAATGATGATTGGTGACATGAAAATTGGTTTAGAAATATTAAGATGGTCATTTTATGCAAAGACCACAAAGTTACTATTTTTAGTAACTTTATTTTTACAAAAACCGATTTGTAAACATGATGTGTGATTCGAGCATGCTAAATGACTGATTATGATGTAGTGTGATGATTAGATACTAAGTTAGATGGATTCCGATGTCACCAATGCTACAAATGGAAACTTTCCATTTTAGGAAACTTTTATGTGCAGACATGTTGTAAACGACTTATGTAACTTTGTATGATGATGTGCTATGTGTTAACATGATCACGTAGGACCAATGAGCATGCTAGAACTCTAAAATCAATATGCTTGTGAACTTGCTATAAATGGAAACTTACTATAAATGGTAAGTTGTCCATAGACGCGACTTACGTGTTTTGCACACAACGAGCACTAACACGAATGTTTCACAATACACAAACAACACAAGGTTCACCAACGGGTCGTTGACACACACGGTCAAACACGGTCAATGTAGACCGACACGGACAGACATGATCGACCGAGAGTTATCGATCACGTAACACGATCACTTACACGAACTCACGTATAGTATACGATATAGGTAGCCGGTGACTGACTACCTGACTACACAGGAGCTTACGCTTACGTTGTTTACTTCGCTAAGGTGAGTTCACGGCCCCTTTTTACATTTTCTACCTTTGGGGGAGAAAACATTGCATACAACTGTTTTTGAACAACTTACACACTTTTGGTTATTTTTGTACATGCTAATATCGTATATACATATGTGTGGCATTCATCCACAAACTGATAAGTCCTCATTAAACACACCTCGAACCGTTAATAGCGCGTTGCGCTCAGCGTGGTAATTCTGAATAGTACTATTTGGGCCTGACAAGCCCCACTGTTGCAAGCCGTATGGCCACCCCGACTGGAGGTCGGGACAGTGCATAATTGACCAAACAACATTTGCCATATCTTGGATGGATATGGCGGGAGGCAGCATGTTAGCTTCGGTTGCGAACCCGCATATGATATAACACATATTGACTAGCTATCAATTGATATTGCATTGTATTGAAAAATAGACCTGCATACATTTACTTTAAACATTTTGATGTTTACTGCTGATTACAAACCTGTGCTCTCACCAACCATTGTGTTGACCTTTTACTCGCATGTTTTCTCAGGTAACTAAGGCACACACACCAGAAATAGGATGCTAGGCCGGAGTCGCATGCATCTGTATAAGTGTCTTAGTTTATCAAACATTTATTATCATTTGGTTGTTATGTAATGTTAATCAGCTTTAATCGCTTCCGCAACTATTGTCACGTATCGTTTTGAAAACCATTTTGATTTAACGCTTCCGCAAACTATGAATGATTAAGCTGTTTTGTTAACTTGTACTTTATTTCCGCAACTCTGATATTACTAAACTGTTTTATCCAAATTACTGGATGTACGTACGAAATCAGACATATAGGTCTCGCATGTTGTGTGACCGGAGACTGCGATCCAGACAATCTGCCGCCGCGTCGCGCCCCGGAAGGGACGGGATTTCTCGGGGTGCGACAGAATGGTATCAGAGCCTCCGGTTATTGCGAATTAGGTTTGCATTTAGTGAACTTAGTCTATAACCACTAGTCTCCACACAACCCTTAGTGCTTAGTATTATGATGCTTGCACACATGCCACATCTTTTATGCATTACGTTCATCACAGCACGTGACTACCCGTGATGGGGAGAGCCGATAGCTCTACATGTACTTTACAGTACCTACTGCACACACTACATTAGTCATTAGACAAACACTAACACTTATTCTCGCTATGAAGATCATGGCTGGAAGACGTGGAGGACGCAGGAATGCAGGCGGACGCGGAAACACCAACCTGACTCAAGCTGAGTTGAACGCCCTCATCAACGAACCGGTTGAGGAGGTACTTGCTGCACGGGAAGCTGCCCGTAACCAAAATCTACTGAACCAAGGTGATGAACCTGTTCATATTCACCTTGCACTACAAACACTTGTTTCCAATTCAACATGTTTATTCGATACTTAACTCAACCTTGTTCCTTGCGTATCTCAGGAGCAAACCCTAACCCACCTCTCTGCACGTTCAAGATGTTCCTGGATTGCAAACCCCATTCATTCAGCGGCACTGAGGGAGCCGTTGGACTATTACGCTGGATTGAGAAGGCGGAATCAGCCTTCGCCATGAGCAACTACAGGAACGAGGACAGGGTCAAGTTCGCTGCAGGGACGTTCGAGGGAGCTGCCCTCACTTGGTGGAATGCCAACGTCCAGAACCTAGGGCTTGATGCAGCCAACGCTCTGCCTTGGGATAACTTTAAACAAATGTTGAACCGTGAGTACTGTCCTCGCGGTGAAGTGCAGAAACTGGAAACGGAATTCTGGAACCATAAGATGATTGGTTCCGAGGTCGAGGCTTACACCGCTCGATCTTATGAGTTAGCAAATCTGTGCCCGGAAATGGCAACCCCACCCTTCAAACATATAGAGAAGTACATTGATGGACTGCCACCTCAAATTCAGGGCATGGTGCTCTCTGCTGACCCCATCACCATGCAACAAGCTGTGCGACTGACTCACAAGCTCACTGATTCGGCAGTTGCACAAGGACTCTTGCCACCCCGTGGTGCTGTGACCACAACCAACGACAAGGGCAAACGAAAATGGGATGACACCCTGAACAAACCAACCACACTCCAACCACCACCACAACAGCGTAAGTTTGGATCAACCCAAGCTTATGCCCCACCCATCCCAACCACCTAGAACCAAGGAGGTTATGTTGGGAAACACCCTAAATGCCACAAGTGCAACTTCCACCATGCACAGGGTCAATGTGGCCGCTTCCAATGTCAGCGCTGCGGAAAAGGGGGACATGCAGCCAAAGACTGCAGGGTGAACTAATGACAAAAACCCCGCAACAGCCACAACAACAGCAACAACTTGAAGCACCGAAGGGTTGCTTCGAATGTGGGAAACCAGGGCACTTCAAGAAGGATTGCCCGCACCTGAAAAAGAACAACAACCAACCGAACAACAACGGGAACAATGGAGTGAGGGGACGAGCCTTCGTGATTGGGGCCAAGGAGGCCAGGAGGGATCCCAACCTTGCAACCGGTACGTATCTCTTAAACGATAATTATGTTACTGTATTGTTTGATACTGGAGCTGAGAAAAGCTTTATATCTAAGGACTTTAGTGAGATACTTGCCATAACCCCAACACCCTTAGAAGTTGAATATACAGTAACACCCTTAGAAGTTGAATATACAGTAGAGCTAGCTGATGGTAAATTGATTGTAACTAAGCACATTCTGAGAGAATGCACTTTAGAGCTAGCAGGCCATAAATTTAAGATTGACCTCATGCCGGTTACACTAGGCAGTTTTGATGTCGTAGTGGGCATGGATTGGTTGTCTAAAAACCAGGCTGAAATCATTTGCCACGACAAGGTTGTGCGCATACCTCTCCCTAGCGGAGAAACTCTAGACATCAAGGGCGAAAGGAGTGACACTCCTCTGAACATCATCTCGTGCATGAAAGCTCACAAATGCTTACGAAAAGGATACACTACCATATTGGCGCTTATCACCGACAAGACTGAAGAGGAGAAAAGGATAGAAGACATCCCAGTCGTATGCGAATATCCCGACGTTTTCCCGGAGGATCTACCAGGACTTCCACCACCTCGACAAGTGGAGTTCCGCATAGACCTTGTGCCGGGAGCAGCACCTATCGCACGAGCACCATATCGACTGGCACCTTCGGAGATGCAGGAACTGTCCAATCAACTGCAAGAGCTGTTGGACAAGGGTTTCATTAGACCAAGCTTCTCACCCTGGGGAGCTCCGGTCTTATTCGTAAAGAAGAAGGATGGCACGTTTCGTATGTGCATCGACTACCGGGAGTTAAACAAAGTGACAATCAAGAACCGTTATCCCTTACCTCGTATCGACGATCTATTCGATCAACTGCAAGGATCGAGTTACTACTCCAAGATCGATCTGCGATCTGGGTACCATCAACTGAGGATACAAGAGGCGGATATTCCCAAAACAACATTTCGCACTCGCTATGGCCATTACGAGTTTTTGGTCATGCCGTTTGGGCTAACCAATGCACCTGCAGTATTCATGGACCTCATGAATAGAGTGTGCAAACCATACCTCGACAAGTTCGTCATTGTCTTCATAGATGATATTCTCATTTATTCCAAAACCCAGGAGGTACACAAAGAGCATCTTCAATTGACTCTTGAACTGCTACGAAAAGAGAAGCTGTACGCTAAACTCTCAAAATGCGACTTCTGGATCCGAGAAGTCCAATTCTTGGGACATGTTGTTAATGAACAAGGGATTTATGTGGATAAGTCTAAGATAGAGGCAATCAAGAACTGGGAAGCACCAAAGACCCCAACTGAGGTGCGACAATTCCTAGGCTTGGCAGGCTATTATCGGCGATTTATCGAAGGATTTTCAAAGATAGCCCAACCACTCACAGCCTTAACCCACAAGGACAAGAAATACCTCTGGACTGAAAGACAAGAAGCTGCATTCCAACTTCTCAAGCAGAAGCTCTGTAGTGCACCTATCCTATCCCTTCTCGATGGGACGGAAGACTTTGTAGTATATTGCGATGCCTCGATACAAGGGCTCGGATGCGTGCTGATGCAGCGAGAGAAGGTGATCACATATGCTTCTCGACAACTGAAGGTACACGAGAAGAACTACACCACCCACGACTTAGAACTTGGAGCCGTGGTATTTGCACTTAAGATCTGGAGACACTACCTGTATGGTACCAAGTGTACGATATATACTGATCACAAGAGTCTCCAACACATATTCGAGCAAAAGGAACTGAACATGCGACAGCGTCGCTGGCTCGAACTCCTAAACGACTATGAGTGTGCCATCAAGTATCACCCGGGGAAGGCCAATGTAGTGGCCGATGCCCTAAGTCGGAAGAATACACCGAAACCCAAGAGGGTAAGAGCTTTACAACTCACCATTCTTCCCAACCTCCCTGAGCAGATACGTAATGCCCAGGTGGAGGCACTTAAGCCTGAAAACCTAGCGGCAGAATCACTAAGGGGAATGGAGCAACACCTTAAAGTAAAAGCCGATGGCTTACACTACTTCATGGAACGCATCTGGGTTCCGCGTCATGGGAACTTAAGAGACCTTGTGATGGACGAGGCTCACAAATCCCGATATTCCATTCACCCTGGATCTGATAAGATGTATCATGATCTGAAGATACTTTACTGGTGGCCACATATGAAAGCCGACATCGCTACCTACGTAGGCAAATGCTTGACTTGTGCGAAAGTCAAGATCGAGTACCAGAAACCATCTGGATTACTCACACAACCTGAGATCCCCATGTGGAAATGGGAACAAATCTCCATGGATTTCATCACCAAATTACCCCGTACCCCAAGTGGATGTGACACTATCTGGGTAATTGTGGACCAACTGACTAAATCAGCACATTTCCTTGCGATCAAGGAAAATGACAAGATGGAAAAACTAGCCAGAATCTATGTCAAAGAAGTGGTCTCACGACATGGAGTGCCAATCTCCATCATTTCGGATCGGGACGCCAGATTCACTTCTAACTTCTGGAAATCATTACAAAAGTCGCTTGGCACGCGGTTGGATATGAGTACAGCATACCACCCACAAACTGATGGCCAGAGCGAACGCACAATACAAACCCTCGAAGATATGCTACGAGCATGCGTAGTAGACTTTGGTAACAGTTGGGAAACTCACCTACCATTGGTGGAGTTTTCCTACAACAACAGCTACCACACAAGCATCAAAGTTGCGCCTTTTGAGGCACTCTATGGCAGGAAATGCCGATCACCTATCTGTTGGGCGGAAGTGGGCGACAGTCAGCTCACTGGCCCGGAACTTGTGCATGAAACAACCGAGAAAATCGTGCAAATCAGAAACCGCATGGCAGCAGCTCGTGATCGTCAAAAGAGCTATGCCGACAAACGCCGAAAGCCTTTGAAATTTCAGGTAGGAGATAAAGTCCTTCTGAAAGTCTCACCATGGAAAGGCGTCATTCGTTTTGGAAAACGAGGCAAATTGAACCCACGGTATATTGGACCTTTCGAGATCCTGAAAAGGATTGGTCCAGTGGCATACCAACTCAACTTACCAACCGAACTCGACGGAGTTCACAACGTATTTCATGTCTCAAACCTAAAGAAGTGTTTATCGGATGAAACACTTATTGTTCCACTGGATGAGATCCAGGTGGATGAACAACTACGGTTCGTGGAAGAGCCGGTAGAAATCATGGACCGTGAGGTCAAACAACTCAAGCAAAGTAAGATCCCTATTGTCAAAGTCCGATGGAACTCGAAACGCGGACCTGAATTCACGTGGGAACGTGAAGATCAGATGATGCGCAAATATCCCCACCTCTTCAAGCAAACAACGTCGAACGTCGGCAACAACGAATAAATTTCGGGACGAAATTCCTTTCAACAAGGGGATGCTGTGACAACCAGAAAAATTTTTGTTTCTCAAACACTATTACTTCTCAAACACTACCAACAACAACCAAATTTCGGGACGAAATTTCTTTCAACAAGGGGATGATGTGACACCCGGCAATTTCAGGTAAATTGCAACTCTTATATTCTTTACATTTCACACTCATACTTGTTGCATTTCAGTTAATTATGATTGATTAGATGAGTTGAACATAAACTACTGCGAAACGATAGTTCGTGGAGCTATCGAATCGTACATTGCACATTGGTTTTGGAAACCAAGTGTGGCAAACATAACACTAACGCAAAACGATAATTCGGGGAATTATTGGATTGTGCATAACACGTTGATTAGGATTAATCAAGCGTGCAAACACTTCGTTAGACACGAACACAAACAAGCATCGATAATTCGAGGAATTACCGAAACACACACGAGTCTCACGAACGTCAGTGAACATCACAACAATTAAGCACTGAAACACTTCACAAGTCAATTATGGCTAATAATTGACGATTAGAGTCCAAACGACACTCGAACGATGTTCTACAGTCGAGAAACGGGCAAGAACGAGCCCAGAACAACAACATAGGCTTAGTGGGCCTAACTTTTGGGCCAGGCGCTACGCCTGACCCGGAAACCCGGAGGTAGGCGATGTGCGCGAGAAAGAAAGGAGGCCGCCGGATGAAAACCATCCGCGCGGTACGCCTGGAATCGGTGTCCTTCGTTAGGCGTTACGCCTGACAGGGAAATCGCTGAAAAATCTCTTAAAAGCCACAAAAATCATTTCTACTCTATCATACTCGAAACCACACGCAACCAACCGGCCATTTCTCTTCCCTACCTCCTGTTACAGCCCCTTTCCACCCATGGGAAGCCATTGAAGCTCCCATACTTGAAGATTGAAGCTAGGAACTTGCAAGAAGGTTGAAGAGGAAGATTGGTGGGCTCGAATATCATCACCATCATCTTGTTTTCTGCAAACCATTGCTGTCCAGAGGCAACTAGAGTTTCTACAACCATCTCCCAGCGATCTAGAGCACCTAAGGTAGTTTTACTTACTTATCAATAGTTAGATCGAACATGCAATGGGTAAAAACCCACATGCATGAAGATCCACTCACATGCAACTCCGATCCGCTCACACGCACGAATTTTGTGGTGTTTGAATCTGGGTTTGTTGATATAAATATGTTTCTTGATGATCTATGATGTTTAGATTGAGTTTTATGATGATCTAAAGTGATGAGTATGAACCTATATGCTTGAAGTGATGATTTATGACATTATAATGCCATGCATGTATGATCCATGATGGTTAGAATGATTTTGAGTATATAGATATGTTTCTTGATGATATTGGATGATGATTTCATGAATAGATGATGTTAAAATGGTTTATTTATGATTATTTCTATTTTTAGTAACTTTTGAGTTACAAGATGATGATTTAGTGAGAGTGATGAACATGCATGTATGTGGAATTGCTATTAGGATGTTAAGATGATGATTTGAACACTTAGAATGTGATTTTGATAATGTTTATGGTCATTTTGACATAGTTACTATATTTAGTAACTTTTCGGGTCAAAATATTGCTAGATGATGTTATGGACCATGTATGCATGTTTAAATGATGCTAGGTGACTTAAAATGATGATTGGTGACATGAAAATTGGTTTAGAAATATTAAGATGGTCATTTTATGCAAAGACCACAAAGTTACTATTTTTAGTAACTTTATTTTTACAAAAACCGATTTGTAAACATGATGTGTGATTCGAGCATGCTAAATGACTGATTATGATGTAGTGTGATGATTAGATACTAAGTTAGATGGATTCCGATGTCACCAATGCTACAAATGGAAACTTTCCATTTTAGGAAACTTTTATGTGCAGACATGTTGTAAACGACTTATGTAACTTTGTATGATGATGTGCTATGTGTTAACATGATCACGTAGGACCAATGAGCATGCTAGAACTCTAAAATCAATATGCTTGTGAACTTGCTATAAATGGAAACTTACTATAAATGGTAAGTTGTCCATAGACGCGACTTACGTGTTTTGCACACAACGAGCACTAACACGAATGTTTCACAATACACAAACAACACAAGGTTCACCAACGGGTCGTTGACACACACGGTCAAACACGGTCAATGTAGACCGACACGGACAGACATGATCGACCGAGAGTTATCGATCACGTAACACGATCACTTACACGAACTCACGTATAGTATACGATATAGGTAGCCGGTGACTGACTACCTGACTACACAGGAGCTTACGCTTACGTTGTTTACTTCGCTAAGGTGAGTTCACGGCCCCTTTTTACATTTTCTACCTTTGGGGGAGAAAACATTGCATACAACTGTTTTTGAACAACTTACACACTTTTGGTTATTTTTGTACATGCTAATATCGTATATACATATGTGTGGCATTCATCCACAAACTGATAAGTCCTCATTAAACACACCTCGAACCGTTAATAGCGCGTTGCGCTCAGCGTGGTAATTCTGAATAGTACTATTTGGGCCTGACAAGCCCCACTGTTGCGAGCCGTATGGCCACCCCGACTGGAGGTCGGGACAGTGCATAATTGACCAAACAACATTTGCCATATCTTGGATGGATATGGCGGGAGGCAGCATGTTAGCTTCGGTTGCGAACCCGCATATGATATAACACATATTGACTAGCTATCAATTGATATTGCATTGTATTGAAAAATAGACCTGCATACATTTACTTTAAACATTTTGATGTTTACTGCTGATTACAAACCTGTGCTCTCACCAACCATTGTGTTGACCTTTTACTCGCATGTTTTCTCAGGTAACTAAGGCACACGCACCAGAAATAGGATGCTAGGCCGGAGTCGCATGCATCTGTATAAGTGTCTTAGTTTATCAAACATTTATTATCATTTGGTTGTTATGTAATGTTAATCAGCTTTAATCGCTTCCGCAACTATTGTCACGTATCGTTTTGAAAACCATTTTGATTTAACGCTTCCGCAAACTATGAATGATTAAGCTGTTTTGTTAACTTGTACTTTATTTCCGCAACTCTGATATTACTAAACTGTTTTATCCAAATTACTGGATGTACGTACGAAATCAGACATATAGGTCTCGCATGTTGTGTGACCGGAGACTGCGATCCTGACAATCTGCCGCCGCTCGCGCCCCGGAAGGGACGGGAATTCTCGGGGTGCGACAATGACCAACATTCAAGTATTATGAACATAGATTAAACATATATTAAGGCACACAAAACAACATATCACCTTTGGGCAGAAATGAAATTTCATGCAATTTAGCCTATATTTCATCATGTGAATTATGCAAATAACTAGCCTTTAGTTTCATTATTCAATAGAACACATAATTACACAAAATGGTTACATTAAAACTTAATGTCAAATCAAATGATATCACTTTGGTTCAATCATTTAACTTTTCATTAAGTTTACCACTTTACATGCATATCAAAATATGGCATAAGTACGAAGGAACAAAAACACTTAGATGCAAATGACATCATTTGGATTAAGTTCACTCAAATCAGTAACTTTGATTTAATATTAGTATATCAGAATGTAGTTAGTGCCATATACTCATCTGAATATATCAAAGCAGTTTGATTAAAATCAATTTAATTGTTGTGGATAAGCAAAATCAAACTTAAAGCAATATTTTGATTCAATTGAATTATTAAGCATAGTGTTCTGTAATTCATTGAAATTGAAAATTCAATTTCCTACAATTCATCAATTGGATTAACATATCAGAAAGCAAACCGCATTAATGCATAAAAAAAATGATATGAAAATTTAATTGTATTACGAACACATTATTATAATTAGAGTAATTTCATTGCATTTGAGGAAATTCAATTGATTTCTACAGAGAATAGAAAACACCATTCACGTGATTCTATGTCAAATATTTGTTTAAAGACATATAAGTAAAAGATTAATTCGTTTACATGTGATCAATTGCCTCATGTGTCTAAAGGGAGTGTTGTAAGTCATTCAAAATGATGCAAATTAGATTGAATGATTTTTTTTGCAGAAAACATAATTCTGGATTCGTAACATATGATGATGGCATTTATATTTGATATACAAATCGTTTTGTCGGATTGTACCAGTGGCAACAATTTGTTCATATATCAACAAATTCATAAATCTTAGAATCTTTAATTGGCTAATTTCATGAATCTATTGCAATTATCACAGTGGATGAGAATGTTAATTGCATAAATCCAAGATTCATAAATTGAAAGATTTAGATAAAAACATAAATGCTTTCAATTAACCATAAAGAAATATGTTATTCATGTTGCAGTAATAAAACTTATTTTAATGAAATTACACATGCGATTGTTTACTTCAAATGATTCATATCTACAGTGCTTATCCATAAACTTTTGAAATGATAAATCAAATATATATATATATTGCAAATAATTCCAAACACGTTGATTGAAATTGTGTTTACATTTGGAGTGCTTATCCATTTAAATATGAATTTAAGAAAAAAAACAAACAGAAATATATCAAAGCAAAACGAATGTTGTTTTCCATAACCCCAAAACGTGGCATCATATGATCGAGGGTTATTCAACCGATGATCGCATGATTTTAATTCACGGGATTCTAATCGGCTTATTTATGAAATCACAAAACGGTTTATTTCAGTCATTTCTATATCGATTTTGATTTTGGTAATTATCGACTTCATAAGAAAACAAACAGTTGATTTCAATCGACTAAATTATCAATTAACAGGAAAATCAAACGAATTTCATGATGATTGAATTGATATAATCAACATTGCTCTGATACCACATGTTGATTATATCTTTAATTATGGGTTAAATCTAAGAATCCTAATCATATCCAATCATTCCCAATATAATCAAGAACATCAAATTATTAAAACTTACTTGTAGGAATCAATGATTTAGTAAAAGAAGATGACGATGCCCTGATTTGGAATTCGATCCTGTTATGATGTCTTAGTCGATGGAACAAATGGAATAGAGAAATATGTAATGGTGTTTCTTTCTCTAAAAACTTCAGACGTCTAAAGGGAATCATTTAACCCTATTTTATATTTTCAACTATTTCCATCAAATAAGATTATGAAAGTAGAGGGACCAATTATGTCAAGTTGGCAAACATTAATTAAATGGTAGAAGGCCATTTATGTGAAATTCCAACAAATGTTTCATGTTGTCACCGGTTTGATCCCTCTTTATTTGTGTGTTTCATGGCCTTGTTTTTGGTCTGACCAGTTAAGTTGATTAATCATAGTTTGAACATTAGATTTAGTTATACAAAACTAGTAATTACCATCGTGGACTTAGACTGATAGGTTTGGAGTTTTTGGAGGGTTATTAAAGGTCTAGTGTTCAAAAACGTCATGTCCTTGGTTTTTGATTAAAAATAGCTTTTAGATACTTTTAAAATTCATAAACTGTTTAATATTATTAAAACTAATAAATTATTAATTGAGAACCAAGCCAATTAGTTAAGACTTAGAAATTTAAATCTGGCAAATCACAAGTTCGAATTCTTCCTAAAACATTGTTTTTATTTATTTCATTTTAAAATTGTTACCATCAAAAAATGTTTCGGTCGAATGCTCTAAAATCACAGATTTACAAAATTAATAAATATTTACAAATGTTAATAAAGAAACTTCTAAAATAAATCGATTTGACTGACTAAACGTTAATGACCAAATCACTGAATTCTAACCGATTATGTATACGAATCAAAATTTGTTTAAACTGACGTGAAATCAAACAAACACATAGATTTCTGAATTGTTAGAGGTATTGACTACTTGCTTAACATCTGAGATTTATTTTGTTGATTATTTGCTAAGACTAAGGTACGTATTCTGTTTATTTAACTCATATTATATCTGTTTGTCTTGTTTGTTATATTTATTTCATTAAGTGGAACCGTCTGGTTTTCGAGCATCCATTGATTTTTGTCACACCCCCGGATTTCTCGTCCCTCAGAGGACGTGATGATTGGTTGGATTCGATTAGATCATGCAAGATCACATTCTCCAATAATTACTTCTTGCGAGACCTACAAGTCTGTTTACATGCGAACATCCAATAACTTGGATAAAAACGGTTTTCATAAATCAGAGTTGCAAAAGCTTGATTTTTAAAACATTACGTTTAACAAATACAAAATAAAGTGCGAAAGCGTTTTTTGAAAAGTTTCGTTCAAAATTACAAATAGAGCGGAAGCATTTTAAATAGTTAAGCATTAAAAATTACGACCAAATAAATAAACTGCTCAACAGTTTCAAGACATAATATAGATGCATGAGACTCCGTACTAGCATCCTATCCCTTAGCACTTGCCTTATTGACTTGAAAAAAACATGCGAGCAACGTCAACGTAATGGTTGGTGAGAGCACATGTTTTAGACCAATGTTTAATAGTAAGTGTTTGCAGCAACGTGTGTAGGATTACATATAAGTTACAATGCAATATCAATTGATAGCTAGTCAATGTGTTTTTATACCATATGTGGTTCGCAGCCGAAGCTGACTGTATGTATTCCGCCATATCCATCACATGACAATAGCAATGTGTTTGGTCAATTATGCATCCGTTCAGATAGTCGGTTTGGCCATACGATGCGATGAACGGGGCTTGTCAGGCCCAAATAGTACTATTCAGAATTACCATGTTGTGGGCCCCGTGCTATTAATGGTTTGAATTGTTTGTAAGGGCTTTAGTGTGATATGTTGCACGTATGTATAAATGATAAAAGCATGTAAATATGTATCCAAAAATGTTTGTTGTATCAAAATCATTTGTATGCATGTTTTCTCCCCACGGGCTTAAAAAGAGTAAAAGGGGCAGTGAACTCATCAGAGAGTGCAGTTCCTATTTGCGCTTGCTAGCACATGCTAGTTACCACCTATAATCATATAGGTCTATGAGTTTGTGTTTGTGTTGACTCAGTGTTTCGATTGATTCCATACAACTCCAAGTGTTTGTGCGCTCAATAGAGTATTCGTGTTTTACTTGTTTTGACTTGTGTTGACTCGTGTTTACTCGACGATCTGTTGGTGACACATTTTAGTTTGTTATCGTTTGTTTGTGTACAACATCATTCATAACACCCATATAGCACATTATCATGCTTCATATGATTTTATCATAGCAGTGTTCATGTAAATCACGTATGACAATCACAATATTTTCCTATTTTAGAAAGTTTCTGTTTTTGGAAATTTTAACCATGAAATCCAATTTCATTAAATTAATACTTATAACATGTTCCTAGAATATCTTAAACATATATTCGAGTGTTACAAATCATCATGCATGTTTAAATTACAATATTTAGTATTTTGTCCAATCAAAGTTTCCTTATTTAGTAAGATGTAACCAAAATCCATTTTTAACATAACCAAATGTTCCAAATATGTTTCAATAACATTCCTAAACACATTTCAATATTATCGTAGCATCAAATCATGTTAAATCAACATAGCCAATTCTTTCAATCCTAAAAGTTACTATAAATAGTAACGTATGAACATTAGTTGTGTTTTCACAAAACTAACTTTCCAAACATGTTAGCATACATTCTAATAGACATAAATCAACATTCAAGATCATATAGCAAGTCTAGAACTCATCATACACATCATCTTGCATGTACAAAGTTTCCATATATAGTAATAACCATGAATCTCTACAATATGTTACCCATACTCATTCCAAACATTTGTATACTCTAAATTAGTAACAAGACACCAAATATCAATCATAGAACATCACAAATTCGTGAATGTGGTAGATTTGTATTTGCATGTGTGTATACATGCATGCATGTGTGTTTCTAAGCATAAATGACCATTAAGACTACCTCACAAAGGCTCGGGTTGCTTAGATTCGATTGGGCAGAAGGTATGAAAGCTGCAACAATGTGTGGTGATGAATCTTCAGTGGTTATTAGCTGCAAAAAGTCTACCAACACCTTCTTGAAGCTCCAAATGTTCCAACAACACCAAGGGATGCAAGAAAGAGGCTAAGAATGGTTTAGCTGGTGTTTGAAGGGTGTTTACAGTGGGTTTGGTCGAGGAGTTTAGCAGAGATTTCGTGGAATTGGGTAAAAAAACGAGATGGGAAGAATGGGCGGTATTTATAGGTTTTTTGAAGTCTGGCACTCGTCATGTACTACTAAGGTTTGAGGTGGGGTTCTCGGCGTACCGCGGAGGACAAAATAGTCGAGTCTCGGATTATGAGTTCATCGCGTATCGCCAAGGGAATTCTAACCATCGTGGCGTACCGCCATTAGTTTCGGATGAGTTCAAATTCTCTCGCCAAGCACATTGCATACCGCGACGTGTTTCGCCGAGTTGGGTGGCGTACCGCGATGGGTCTGTTTCCAAAATCTCGATTTCATGTGTTTGGTTTTTCTCGTGTTTGATTCGTGTTGTTTTCGCTAAGTGTTTATCATGTTGTTTTTGTTAGGTTTTTGTTTGTATTAACGCGTAGTCACTGTAACATCAGTGCCGGAACCGTAACCAGAACAGTGACTTGTACAGCAGATCAGGTTCGAACTATGTATATTACATGTGTATTATTATCATTTGATGTTTAATACGAAACTATTACATGTCTATTTAAGAATCATATCTGACAACACAGAACTATTATGTGAATTTTAGTTAGGATTTATTATGTATAAACGTATGTGAGGTTGTACAGAACAAAACAATAACGGACGATGTTATGTGAATATTAAACTGACGGAGTATTCGTGTGAGTGACGATTTGCACGAATATATCTGTAAGTTTAACGTTCTGAACGATGTCCAATAATTAGAAAATCAAATCGAAAAGTGTAGTTGTCATCGTGTTCGTACGGGTGGCGATCCGAACTAATACGCGCGAAAACCGTATGATTCGATTGAAAATTAAATTAAACTATTTTCGAAATTTTAAAAATAAATAAAAGATATTTAGTTAATTTATTAGCAATTACCATTTTAAAACGTTTAAAAACTTCTATCTTTATTAAGTTACGTAATATTACGAAAACTACGAAAAACGACGCGCGAAACCGAAACCGAGTGAGACCGAACATACCCGGGCTATAAAAGCCCTTAATCTCTCTTTTTCTCCTCATTTTTGCAGCCCACTTCTATTCTTCTTCAAGAAAACCGTCACCTCCATTCCTCCACACTATCACAACTTCAAATCTTCATATATCTCTCATTTCTCCACCAAATTCGACGTTTTAGTAGTCAAAACGACCGGGAGAACGAGAGGAACACAGTAGCACAACTGATCGGAGCTGAAACAAGCTAGATCGACCACAGTTTAAAAAGAAGTTGCTGATTTTGAGGGTTTTCCACTATTCATGTAAGGTAAGCTTCTAACTCGTTTTATCACTTCAAATCAGTTAGGATAAACACTAAAACAACTATAGAAACATGTAGATTGTGATTAGAGGAAGAAATCAAGCTTTGAATCATCAAAAACGGAGCAAAACCGAGCTCAAACGAGCTGATTTAAGGGATGTTACTGTTTGGGTGATTTTTCTCGAACAACAGCTTATTCCAGTCGATTTTTGAGCTGTAAAACCCTAGGATATTGCACAAAAACGAGTTAGGAAGCTTAGGAATACCTTAGAATGAAGTTTAGAACAGTTGGATATCGATTTGAACTTGGAATAATTAGTATCAATGGGCATCATGGCTGACGAACCTATGCTCGAACATAATAATATCGGCAGGGGCTGGGCTGTTGTCTCATCGACATTGCTGGACCTGTGGTCATCAATACTACTGGTTGTGGCCGAGATTAGCTAGGTTCATGCCTTCCAAATGAATAGAACTTGGAATCATCTTAAACCATGGAGAATCGAGTTCATGGGAAGGATGAGAAGACATGGGTGTTGAGTAGGGATTTATGTGGTAGCCGATTCTAATGATCATCAATACTAATGTTTATCATCTCAAAATTTCCTTAAACAAGTGTAACACATAAACACATGTTTTAAAAAGACTAATTTGGGTTTGAATGCTTGTATTTGTTCAACTAAATCATAGGCAAAATGCTAATATCAAACATTGGTTCGATGAACTATATTTGGTGTTAACCGATTTGTGTTCAAAAATATTAAATTTTCTAACACTAAAACTTTTATAACTATTTCAATACACAAACATATGTTTTAACAATTGCTTGAGTTTAAAATGTTAAAGATTTATCAAAGAAAACCATAGAACACAAGGTTATTATTGATAATAGGCTTGGGTGGTTACCCATGTGTTAAACGAAGACCTATAGCTCATGGTTACTAACTTAGCAACTCCTTAGGCTAATAGACTAAGTTAACTAGTAAGTTATAATCTAGGGATAACATGATGAGTAACAATGAGTTTCAAACGAACCAAAGCACTAAGGGAGAACATTGGGGTTCAAATAAACTAAGTATGAATGAGTTGACTATATGAGTCAACACTTAACACTTAGTAGTTTCATGCCATTGTATGACCAACTTAGATTGTTCAAATTTGAATGATCTAATGTAAGGTATATACACGGATCAACGTTATAACAAAGATCTTATGAGGGACTTGGAGTTAATCAAGTAAGATTAAATTAAGTACTAACAAGTTTAACTTATACTTTTCATAAAAATAACTTAAGTTTTTATTAAAATAAAATGATTTATAAATTGCCTTATTAAAATGTTTTCAAAAGTAATTTAGAGGATTTCTAAATTCAATATTTTACAATTTAAAGAGGATTTTATAAATGGTGGTGTATTTAAAATGTCACGTATGTTATTAGTACAAACCTTATATAAATAAGGTTTAATTATCATTAACTAAGGGATAGGGATTCATAGAGGGTATGTAACATAGAATAATTAAAGGAATTCTAGTAACACATTAGAAAATATTAGGACACTTAGTGCACACCGAGACCGAAACTTTATATACGACAACTTCAAATACTTATAGTATTCGAATCACACTAAATCAACACAGGTGCTGAAGATACATAATTTATAATCAACGAGCGCGCATAATTACTTGGTTCAGTTCATAACAACACATGTGAGTTTATTGCCCCTTTTCTAAACATTCTTGTTTTATAAACGCGGGGCTGAGAAGCATGCGTAAATTATTTTCCTTGGATTATATTTAATTAAATGCTTTAACTTTATATATGTTTTACATGCATACTTGTTAGCCTAGATTTTGTCTAGGTAAACTATTTGCAGGTTTCCAAAATGGGTTATCTATTCATCAAGAGTAAATAACTATTTTTAAATCAAAGAACTATTTTCAACGGTCTATTTTCAAAGAACTAACGATCTAAAACAAAGAACTATTTTCAACGGTCTATTTTCAAAGAACTAACGATCTAAAACAAAGAACTATTTTCAGCGGTCTGTTTCCAAAGAACTAAAGATCTATTTCAAAGAACTGTATACAACGATCTATTTTTAAAGAACTAGTACGGAGAACGGTTTTCGACGATCTATTTTCAGAGAAATGTCTGGGAAATGTTCAAAGATAACATGCGCCAAAGAACTAACAAACTATACGAACAAGAACGAACTATGGACGATCTAGACTAACTATAAAATCCTATACATCAAAAGATGTCCTAGCTAGACTGATTGATTATAGGTCGCATGTTTGATGATACTTACAGATTTCCTCAACTACTAAGAACCTTGATCGCTAGACTAGTCTACTCAAGTATGACCAAGGCCCAATCATTCGGTCTTAGATTTTTATTAAATGTTTATTTATTCATTTACTTAAGCATTTAATTTAATGTTTCTACAATTACTATGGTTGATCATATGTATGTGATGAGCTTAAGGAATCAAGAGAATTTCCACATTTGTTGAAACTAACAAGAACTAAGAACTAAGAATTGGTGTGTTGATGATGAGGAATGAAACGCCTAATTATCATTAACAACAATATTCTATGTGGTTCGGTATGTGGTGGGCTGGCGGCTGGGCTTGATCCTACGTATGCCCTATATATAAGCATACTTGACTGGATAACATATGTGGTTGTTGGTGAGGTTAAGGTTGTCATTCGGCCAGGTTTGTACAAATTCATTTTTAAACAAAACAATATGAACTCACCAACCATGTGTTGACTTGATCTTTTTGCATGACTTCTCAGGTGACGAACATGTTAACTAGGAGTTCGTGCTATTTACTAGGCTGCCCAGATAGAGGACCTAGTATTTTTGGACGTGCATATTTTTGAACATCATTATACGTATTATTTTGTACATCTTGTGCAGATACAAGATACAAGATGGAAGATTTATGATGTTATTATAGATTTACATGGTTAAATTATAAATGATACTGATGTAATTTAACTTTGTAATTCTATTTCATTTGGTGTTTTCTCATTTTATATCATGTGCAATGTAAACAATTTGATCACTCCGATTATCATCCCGATATCACGCCCCGGGACGTTTCCACCCGATGGGAGATTCGATCCGGCCTGCCGGCTCGGGGTGTGACAGTCACATACAAACATATTTGTTTGTTTAAGTTATTGATTTGTAAGTTCACCAACGTTCGTGGAACAAGACTTGTGTGCGATTCGGTAATTCCTCGAATGACCTATTCGTAATTGTTTGTGCTCGACTTTGTGAAATGTTTAACACACTTTATTAATCCTAACCAATGTTTAATGTATGATCCAGTAATTCCTTGAATTACCGATTTGTAATTGTTTGTGCTCAACTTTGTGAAATGTTCAACGCACTTGATTAATCCTAATCATTTTTTAATGTATGATTCGGCAATTCCTTGAATTATCGATTCGTAATTGTTTATGCTCGACTTTGTGAAATGTTCAACACACTTAATTAATCCTAATCAATTGCAATGCAAGAAACATTAATGTGTTCAAAGAGTTTGTAAGCGTTGTAATTTACCTGAAATTGCCATGTGTCACAATTTTAATTATGATTTGTTATGCATATGATATAATTATTAAATTGGAATCTTGAAAATAAGCATGTGGGTCATCCATTTGGAATCTTGAAAATAAACATGTGGTCCACATTAAAATTATTCAACTTTGATGTGGAGCACATACATATTTTCAATATTCTTAATGAACGGTCCAAATAGGATATAAAGGTAATCTGGCTTTCACAAAATACAATCCATATATATATATATGCACACACACATTCTGGTTTTCACAGATATTTTTAATGTACTCCATCACTACCGTCGCTTAACCCTAGATCCGATGTGCTGTTGACATCCACCACCACCACCTGCCGGCCACCACCAGTGAGAGAGAGTGAGAGAGCATAGAGGAGAGAGATGTTTTAGAAAGAGAGAGAAAATCTTGTAATGAGAGAGAGAAAATAGATAAATTTTTATATAGAGAGAGGGTGATAAAAAGACCATTTTGCTCTTTTTATTTAATTAATTAAAATGTACAATAAGTTTGATCTAACGGCTGATATATGGTTTAAGGGTTTTCTCTTTTAAGATTGGGTTTTTCATAGGATACAAACCCTACACACACATATATATGAAATTATGAGACGAGTGTCTCCTCCGAAACAATCTCTTTATCACATTTTAGGTTAGGGGCAAGATTTGTCTTTACTCTCCCCTGTTAGACCTCACTCAAAAGTGGGAATTCAATAAGAGTGTTCATGGTTCGGTTTCAAACCGCGAAACCTACCAAACTGGTCATCGGTTCGATTTCGCGGTTGGTTTTTTCCCAAACATTTGGTCGGTGTGTTTCAAATTTCCGAAATCGTAGTGAACGGTTCTGTTTATGGTTTTTATCAAAAACTGGTCGGAGAAAACTGGACCGGACCGTATATATATATATACATATATATATATATATATATATATATTTGCTCACAAGTAATAAAGTATAGAATATTATAATGTGTCGAGCCTATACTTCAATTTGCTAATGAAATAAATAAATGTAAACTCATGGTACTTGAGCCCACCACATATTCTAAGTATGGATTCTCACATTTTCATCCATATATAAAAACACAACTTCAATTTATTTTGTATTGTTAGGTTTTTGCATCTTGAAGTTTCGAACCTTAATTAGCATTTGAAGATTGACATTTTGGACAGTGATTACTAGTTGCTTATGAAGCATATGAAGATTGGCATTTTGGAACCTCTCGTTTATTACTTTTTTCACTCTTAAGAAAAAAGTCAAGCTCTTTTATAAATTACACAAATAGTCGAAGACTTTTATCACTCTATTATTTGATTTCAAAATCCTCTCTCTCATCTGTAATTACATCTATGGATTGACTGGACCATTTGAGAGGCTCTTGAGAAAACTACAAGTTTTGTTGGTTTGTCAAGGTTGTTTGTCATCCTAATCAATGGCCACGAATCAGAAATCAACTTTCACTCTCACTCACATTAACTTTAATCAATGAGAACATTTTCTTAATTCTGGCCAATTTTTCACGCATCCTCCTGTACAAACTAAATTCTCGACTCTTCCTCTTTACGTCATGTTCTCGAATTTACTTAAGAAGAGAAAAAAAAAGAAAATTGAAGAAAAAAGAAAACATGATTGTGTTTTTGAGTTTTATTTGACGAAAGAAATGAAAGAACAAGTTTTAATTAAACAAGAAAATAGAAACAAACAAAAGAAAATCCACACAAAATTTTACATATATATATATTTGTTCTTTCGATTTATTAAGAAAGAAAAGAAAAGATTTCCTTTTTGTGATGTAAACTCTAAAATTAGGAAATACAATGTATAATTTTTCTATCAACACAAAGGGGTGTTCAAAATATCCGAAACTCGAAAAAATTCGAAATCCGAATCGTATCTAAAACCCGAAAAAACCTTATCCGAAATCTATTTCGGGTTTTATGGGTCGGATAATATGATTTTAGATTCGGGTCGGATCGGTTTCAAATATGCAAAAATTAGTTTTTTCGGGTTGGATATCCTAATAACCCGAAAAAAACATTATTCGGGTTGTTCGGATGAATGAATTCGGGTTTTTCGGGTCGGATAATATATTTTGAATTCCAGGCCGGGACGGTTTTGGATAGACCTAAAAAATTTTTAAACCCGAATAACTCGTTATCGGAACCGATAAACACCCGTATCAACACATATTTTACTCATAATGGTTAAACCAAGTCTATTTGAAAAAAAGCTCCATAATTCATCAATGTTGTGGCTTTGACTTTCTACAACGCGGTAGCATAAACCACAAGTCACCATCCTTTATAACGTGTGCCCCTCTGGCCTCCACACTGACTCTACACTACCTCTTGTTCCTCCTGCATCTCAAATAACATTCAATCACATCGAAATCATACACATCCGCCATGGATTTCTGGCAAAAAGCTAGGTCATTCGCCGAAGATGCCGCCAAAAAATCACAGGAGTTCACAAAAGAAGCCGCGAAACGATCACAGGAGTTCACAAAAGAAGCCGCGAAGCGATCACAGGACTTCACAATTGGATCATCGAAGTTGTCTGATATTGTATCGGAGGCGTCGAAGCGGTCTAAGGAGATCGCTGCTGAGGCGTCGAAGAAGGCCGATTTGATTAAGGTTGAGGCGTTGAAACGTGCAGATCAGATCAAGTCTCAGATTCCGTCCACTTCTGCCGCGATCTCGCAACTCGTTGCCGATACGTCGTCATCTTCGTCTGCGCCAGCCCAGGGTGGTGGTGCTTCGCCATTGGATCTCGAGAAGTTTGGTATTACAGAGGATCTGCGAGAGTTTGTGAAGGAGATTACGATAGATACGTTTCGAGATTTTCCGCTAGAAGGTATGTGATACTGTTGAAAGCATGTGTTTATTTCTATGCCTGTGAAATTGAACTTTTAATCATAGGATTTGGAGGTTATGAAGAATGCTAAGTGAATGATTTGAGATATAAGAACCTTAATCATTTTCAAACTCTGTTACCTGATAGCATTGTACCTCCTCTAGGCTTTTGGCCATTCTAAAAACCGCCCTTTTGTTTTCATTTACATATATATTTTTGTAAAAACACACCACAAAAACTGCCACAAAATTAATCGCAACATATAATCACATAGCCTGATAGCCATATAGCATATACACCTTATCGAAACAGATAAACACTAAACCATACAGGACATACCCCTAAATGCATAGGTTAGACAGGGCACACAAAGCAACGAAACAAACGTTAACAAGCAAAAATTAGTTTTACTTTAAACCTACATCCTCCCATCATGCAATGCATGCCAAACCACTAAACATATCGTCATATCAGACACATTTTCTATATACAAAGTGGTGCCTCTATGGCTAAGCCATACCTAAAATAGGTACAACTTTGACAATTTCTAACAAATCTGCTCATCACATGTCAACCTCGATCTACCCTTGCACCTTTTCCTCTCCACCGTAAGATTCTCTACACTTCTTATAGGTGGCAACATGTTTCTTCTCCTATGCAAAACAAAAATTGGAAGATTGGAATATAGAAGGCTAGTTCAATATTTACAATTTTCGGGATTGAAAAAAGATTAAAAGATTGGCCTCTTCAATAAATGAAATAGAATGCCTAATGATTACTTGTTTGGCTATTGATTGTCACTGAGTCGATGATTAGTCCTAACTCTCGAGTTCTAGCTGACCATCTCAACCTCTTCATTAATCGTCATCTTCGTGTTGCTTAGTCTTCTTCCCATGGTTGTAAAAATCCTCGACTAGGCCGATTAATTGGCTGATTAATCGTTAGTCCCCTAAGGCCGACTAGGCCCGATTATCCAATTAGGCCGATTAGTTGGCCGATTAATCCCGATTAATCCCTAGTCCCCACCCCACCGACCGACTAGCGACTCGCGATTTCTACAACATTGCGTTCTTCCGATGGGTGCTTGGTCTTCCACTATTGTCTTTGGTCTGTTGGTCTTCCTCTTGATAGACGATGCAGGGGCTTGGGCGCTTGGCTGTTTAGGACTGTCCCGAAGTAAAGATGCGTTTCTCAAACCCTAACAAACATAGCTAATAGACTTAATTATAAAATGGGCCCCATTAGAAAATTGGCCCAAAGATAGGGCTTTTTTATTTTGTAATGGGTTGGTCCTGATCCGAAATCTGTATGTTGGTATCAAGGTTTAAATGAATAGAATCACACCTCGAGGCGTTTTCACTCTGCCTCACGAGGCGTACGCCTCAAGGCGAAACGAGGCGTAAGTCCGAGGCGGTAGTAGATAGATAAATATCTTTATAATATATATATAAAAAATAGTAAATACTAAACATCAATCGAAGAACTTTTATAACTAAGATCAACATCATTCAATAAACATAAAAAAGGACAAAGTCTATAAAAACAAAAAGACTTGGAATGTTTAGAAGTATAAAGCATCACAAACACATAATCAAATTCAAACTGCATAAAAAGCATCACTATCTAACTCATCCTCATCATCTTCTTCCTCAACCGAGTTTACTTCAACATCATCATCCTCGTCAATCAAATTAATCTGCACTTGTTTTCTTTTTCTAGACGAAGAACATCCACCTACTTCCTCATTTGGCCCAACGCCTCTCTTTTCACTTGCCCCTCTACCTCCATTGTCGTCTTCATCAGAAACAGTTGGATCAACAACCCACTCATCATCAGAAAACACATCATCAACAACTAAAGATCATCATCTTCTTTTAAATTCTCTTTCTTCAAAAATTTCTGCTTCAGCTTTTTATTGTACATGATGTAAACCGAGTCGTTCATTCTTTCGGTGTTCAATCGGTTTCGTCTCTTTGTATGGACTTGATTGAACGTACTACAATTATGCTCACAAGCTGAAGCTGAACACGTAAGGCCTAAAACCTTCATCGCAAAGGCCTTGAGTTCTGGAGTATCATCTCCATATTCGCCCCACCATTTAACTATATATATATATATATATTTATAAAAAGTAATATTAATAAATTTAATTTATACAAAATAAAACTACAATAAGTATAGAAAAATTAGCAAATAATATGTCCGGTGGACGTGTCTTATATGTCGCCAAAGAACCTTTAAATCCAAATAAGCCTTTCTTTTCTTTGTAAGCAATGAGCATATCTTCGATCTACATATAAACTTGTGTATCTTTAACGAATCTAGCCATTACATTGTACAATCCTCTCTTAATCTCCGCATGCTCAAAACATTGGGGCTCCATCGATATTGTGGATTTAAGTAGTAGGCTGCCGCGTGCAAGTCACGATGCATTTGCAGCTCCCATTTTTTATCAATGATGTCCCATATCTCTTTATAAGAAGAGACCTTGTTATCCAAGTTCTTCGCAATCTTTTCTTTACATTCATCCATTGCTCCATAGATAAATCCCATTGTTGGTGTTTGCTTCCCATCAACAAGCCTCAAAACTTGAACAAGTGGCATTGTGGTTTTAATGTCATAATCCGCACTAGGCCAAAAAGTTCTTTCATCCATGATTATTTTTTTTACCACTTTACCATCGGCTTTCTTGGCCCAAGCACAATTCCTCCACTCAGTTGAAACAAACATTTGTTGTAAAGGTTCCTTCGATTCGAAAATGCTTTGTATAGTTAAAAATGCTGTGGCGAATCTTGTGGTAGCAGGTTGAAGATCTTTCTTTAGAGTCTTTCGAGCTAAACTCAACACATATCGGTGATTATAGATGAAATTGCTAACTTTTTTTGCTTTAAGCAAAGCGTTTTTATGTTGTGGCAATTCCCCAATTTTTCAAGCATCAAATCAATGCAATGAGCAGCGCACGGGGTCCAATACAAGCCTTTTCTTTTGTCCATTAACAACACACCAGCAGCTTTGTATGCACTAGCATTGTCGGTCACCACTTGAATGACAACATCCTTCCCAATCTCTTCAACAACTTCATCAAGCAGCTCAAAAATTTTCTAAGCATTTGCTATATGATGCATCAACGGTTCTTAGAAAAACAATACCATATTGATTGTTGACCAAAAAGTTAATTAGACTTCGGTTTCTCATGTCCGACCAGCCATTCGATAACAACGAAACCCCAGTTTTCTTCCATGTTTCTTTTATGTCATCCAACATTGCAGTGTTTGTCTTAACTTCTTCTTTAAGTATCCAAGTCCTTAATTCATGCATTGTAGGGGCCTTTAATCCTCGCCCAAAGTTTCCAACCAAACGTAGCATATTAGCAAATGAAGGACTATTTGCTACATTAAACGGGATTCCATTCTCGTAAAAGAATCTCCCAATATCCAAGCAGACTTTGTTTCGGTGCTCTTTAGCACTTGCTGGTGTCTCCAGGGGTGTTAGAGGACCAATGGACCGGTTTATGTGGAGTGCAAGAGACAATGAAGATGGGTCGCTACCGAATGAAAAAATGACACCAGCAAGTGCTAAAGAGCACCGAAACAGACTTTGCATGGATATTGGGAGATTCTTATATGAGAATGGAATCCCATTTAATGTAGCAAATAGTCCTTCATTTGCTAATATGCTACGTTCTGTTGGAAACTTTGGACGAGGATTAAAGGCCCCTACAATGCATGAATTAAGGAATTTGATACCTAAAGAAGAAGTTAAGACAACCACTGTAATGGTGGATGACATAAAAGCAACATGGAAGAAAATGGGGGTTTCCTTGTTATTGGACCCTTGCGACCCAAGAACCCTCTTGGGCCAACCCAATACGATAATTAAATCAACAATAAAAAAACTTTAATATCAGCAGACAAAAGGTGAAATAGTGATGAACATGCACTGAGATATACAAACTAACATTGATGCAAATGAGACGGGTTCACTGCCCCTCCTAACACTTCCAATGCATTAATAATGAGATATTAGTAATCACAGCAAATCACCTAATTTTAATCATGTTGCTGAGCCTGTAAGTATTTCCAAGTTGTTGTGAATCATAGAATTTATCAGCTGAAAAAGTGTATTAGAGTTTTGTATGTAATGTGTGATTTAGTTTTTCTATCTGGAAGAGGATGGGTATTCCCCAATTATGTTGCAGTGATGTATGCAGTGAAAAATATAGGAATCAGAGTGATATGTGACTATGTCTTAAGTTTGTCTAAGGTAGTATAAAAAAGTTACTACTTACAAGAACAAAAGTGTACCTTCTGGAAGCTGATCTTGTTTCTCTTTTTGTAGTTCTCTTCAAGTTAATAGGTAGATAGCAAGTGTTTTAGAGATTTGGTAGTGATTAATATACAAATTGATAGAAGGCTGCTTATATGTATATATATGACAATCGCATTTGGGCTTTAAATATTTTTCATACTCTCTTTTAAAGTTATTGTTCTCACTGATTTATATGGTGGTTGTAACTTATAATTGAATTACTTATGTACTGTGCAGATGACTCACAAATGTCTGATATTCCTACAATCTCAAATGTTAGGCAGGATCTTACAAAGTGGCAAGAAACACATGCTAAACTTGTTCTCTCAACCGTAAAGGTAACTTCTTGAATCCTTTAAGCAGCGAAAAACATCATCCAAAAGATATGACTTAACTATGTACTGAAATATTCCTTTGTACTGCCACCTTATAGTTTTGTTTGTTTTATGATACTTGGTGAACATTAGTAGATTTGTATGAAAACTATAACATGTTCTTATTTGCCTCCATGATTTTAGTACCCTTTTGTTCATTTTCGTGACTTCTTGTTCTTGGGATGATGTTTAAGACACTATATGACTCATTCTTGTTATATATGATGAAAAAACGCAACCCGGTCACACACGGTTAACAACAAAATGTTGAATTAGTCTTCATTTGACGAAATTTTCCCAACCTGCATGAACATGTGAGGATGCAAGCAAACAGGTATTCTAAAAACAATAAAAAAGGAGACAGAATTTTAGCGTGAAAAAACTCTTAAAATGAGAGTAAAAACCAAAGGATTAGTAGATCCTTTTTAAATCCTCTATCACTGATAATCAAGTAATGCAAGGTTCTCTCTAGATGCATTAGAGGCATAATATAATCATAATACTCTTGGAAATAATTACATCAAGCATATGAAATTAAACAAAGACGAAAGTGAGAAAATCAATATCAAAACTGTGGCAGAAAATATAGGATTTAAAAACCGACTTCCATACATGATAAACAAAAACCAACCATTGGATATGATCACCCAGATGTTGTAAAGACGCTACCTAAAAATGAAGATTTGAAGGTTGAAAATCAAGGAATTAAGAAATGCTACAGCTAGGTCAAAAATGATTAAAATAGTTACTTCTCTTTTCTCTTTTTTATTCTTGCTATAGAGGGCACCCCCCCCCCCCCAACAATAACACACACACACATACCATTTTTAGGTGTTCTTTCCTCTAAACCATGTTGAGCCCGACCCTAATGGGCAGTAGTCGGGTCGGGCCTGCTTGTAGTTTATGTTATAAACCTAATTGTTGTCTCTATACATATTGATCATTGTACTTGTAATCTCTTTGAAGACCTAAATAATATAAATTCTAGTTGCAACACAGTGGACATAGGTCATATCGACCGAACCACTTTAAATCGATTGTGTCGTTTATTGCTTTCATGTATGTGTGATATCTAACAACAGAAATCACACACAATTTTGTGAATTTTTATTTTTTTGGTTTTATGGTGCTTTGCATTAGCTCTTCTGGGTATCGGGTCACTGACTTGGCATTATAGACGGGAGGATACAATATGCTTCCTTGAGATCGTGTCTAGGGAGGAGAGGTGATTGTAGGGGAGGGGTGTGTATCCTGCGCATAGGGACATGGAACATAGGAACACTTACAGGTTGGAGTTAGTGGATGTGCTCAGAAGACGCATAGTACAAGTAGCCTGCATTCAAGGAATAAGGTGTAAGGGAAAAAGAGGAGCATGGTATAATAGATACAAGCTGTGGCATTCAGGGATAGATGCGACAAAAAAATGGAGTGGGATTTATATTGGCGACAACAATTCAACACAATGTCATGGAAGTGAGAAGGTACAATGGCAGGATTATGCTGCTGAGGATGGTGTTAAGGGGAGGGGGAAGCAGTGGCAGCGGAGAGTGCTTATGCACCACATGTTGGGTTAGGGGAGAACGAGAAGAGAGTTTTGGGACCGTATGGATGAAGTGATAAGAACCATTCTGAGTGACGAGAAAGTGTGCATAGGAGGGGATTTCAATGGTCACATTGGAAAGGAGAGTGATGGTTTCCCATTGATAGATGGCGGTCTTGGTTTTGGGTCCAGAAATGAGAATGGAAGCAAACTTTTGGATTTTATGGTAGCCCATGACCTAGGAATTGTAAATTCGTTCTTTAAGAAGAAGGATGCGTTGCGCATATGATCACGTTCGGTAGTGGAGGAAGGAGCACACAAATTGATTATCTTTTAATGTGAAGAGGAGATCATGGCTGATGGTTGGACTGCAAGGTCTTACCAGGAGACAATGGTGTCGCAACGTAGACTGTTGGTGACGAATACTGCCATGCGCAAGAAATTGGTGGAGGGGAAGAAGGATAAACCCATAATTAAATGGGGATGTCTAAACAGAGATAAGATAATGATGTTTAGAGACAAGGTCCTTGCAGGGAGAGATAGTTGTCTATCTGGGGACGCATATCGCATGTGGGAGGCGATAGTAACTAATGTGACGAGAGCAGCACAAGAGACATGAGGGATGACAAAGGGAAGGCTAGGCGGCCAGAGGGAGTCATGGTGGTGGAATGACAAGGTGCAACACAAGGTTGGAGCAAAGCAAGAGATGTTTAGGGAATTGGTTAGATGTACGGATGGAGCAGAAAGGGAAACATTGAAGACGAGGCATAAGGAGGCGAAATGAGCGGCAAAGAGCGCGGTATTTGAAGCTAAAAACACAGCGTACACAAAGATGTATAAGGGCCTTGAAACTAAAGGAGAGCACGACATTTTTAAAATTGCTAAGGTGGTGTTTGTTTTTGAAGAGGTAAAACGTCTGCGGTCTGCGGACCACGTCTGCAAACCTCTTTTGCAGAAGAGGTGGACCAAACCTCTGCAAGAAGAGGTTTTGAGGGTATTTGTTTTTCAAAAACCTGTTCAAACAAAGAAAACCTCTTCAGTCTTCCCCAACCCCACCGTCGACCAAGCCACCACCGTCCACCACTGTCTTCATCTCCGATCGTCCTCCTCCACCTATCGTTGAGCCACCACTGCCGTCGATCGAAGGAACCAGAGGCATAGGAGGAGGAGACCGCGACTAGGGTTTTGATCGTCTCCCCTTTCCTCCGATCGAACCAGGGTTCGCGACTAGGGCGGTGGAACCGCGACGGTGGAGATCGAACGACCTAGGGTTTCGATCGTCTCCCCTTTCCTCCGATCGAACCAGGGTTCGAGACTAGGGCTCGCGACTAGGGCGGTGGAGGAGGAGGAGACCGCGACGGTGGAGGAGGGCAGCGGCAGCGGAGATCGGTGGAGGAGGGCGGCGGTGGTGGAGATCTGTCGCCGATGAGATGGGAAGAAGAGAAAAAAGGGTTTGAAGAGGCTAGAAGATGATGGTCTATGTCTTCTCCAAGAAGAGGTCTCGCAGACGTTTTTTATTGAAACGTCTGCGAGAAAACAAACACCCTACATCTTTCCTTGGTCTGCGGGGCGCAGACAAAAGAGGTCTCGCAGACCTTCGCAGACGTTTTTGTAAAAAACAAACAGCCCCTAAGGCTAGGGAGAGGAAGAGGCAAGATATAGGAGTAGTGAAATTCACAAAGGGAGAGGATGGTCGAGTCCTAGTAAAGGAGAATGACATCAAAAAGTGGTGGCATGCATACTTTAGTGACTTATTTATCTAATAGTGATTGAATGCTTGAACGCTTAGAGATTCTTGCGAGTTTATATATGTAAATTACAGTATAGAAAGAACTTCCCCCGACCAGTAATTAAATGATCTACCGGCTATCCAATCAAGACTAGACATTACATTAGTAGTAGAAAGGAATCGGGATATCTTGCTTCGACCATTAGAATCTTTCTTTTAATTTTGGATTCTTTACATTTTTTATTCAAAGATTTCTTTACAAAATCCCCCGATGGATGTTTAGAATAACCAAGTATTAACAGTCCCCTTATTCTACTGGATAAAATTTGGTTGAGTTAAGTCAGCAAAACAAAATAAGAGATTTCGATTCGTTTGTTGATGAGGCGGCACTTTGATTTGAACTGGGGAAAAAGGATTTGTAGTCCCCCGACTGCTAGAGAAGATAACGAGAATTCCGCTAACGGACGAACACCAGGGAACAATTGCTACTGTCGATACATTACCAAGGAAGAGGTGTAGAGAGCTCTTAGAAAGATGGGAAAAGCAAAAGTGATGGGACCAGAAAACACTCCTATTGAAGTATGGATATGTTTAGAAGATATGGGAGTTGATTGGCTGACAAAGTTGTTCAACAATATACTCAAGACCGGTAAGATGCCAGGGAACGATTGGGTGTAACGTGCATATTAGACAAAGTAAGGGAAGGGAGTTTGAGATGGTTCGGACATGTGAGGAGAAGAAACATGTCTGCTCCGGTATGAAGGGTAGAAAGCCTTACTGTTGAGGGAAAAAGGGGGTAGGGGACGACCTAGGTTGACATGGGAGGAGCAGATTCGTCAGGATATGTTAGAGTTGACCCTCTCGGAGGACATGATCGGTGATAGGAATTCATGGAGGAGTAGGATGACAACGAGAGATTTCTAGTTGGGGTAGGATCTTAGGGTAGTGACCTTAGTTTTAGGTAGGGTCTTAGCTTCATAGAATGTTGGTAACAATTGTTGTTCTAATTGTTTTGTGTGCATGCCTTTCGTTTGCCTTAGTATCGTAGAGTGTTTGTGTTATATGTTGGTTTGGGTGATCTATATGCATGCTATATACTAGCTTGCTTGTTTAAGTGATGTGATTCGTAGGGTATATTTGCTTTTTTGCTTGGAATTATGCTTAGTATGCCTTCTTTAATTCCTATACCTGTAATGATTCTCATGAGTTATATGCGTAGTTTATACTTGAGGCTTCTATATGCATACATGTGTAGGTGTTTTGCGGTCTGTGTAATTGCGTAAATGTGTATGTGATTTATTATGTTTAAAGCATGTAAAAAAATATAAATAAAATAACTAATAAAAAATAATAAAAAAAAACATTTTTTTGAGCCGGGGGTCTACTGAGAAGAAGTCTCTCTACCACATTTTTGGGATAGAGGTAACGTATGTGTTTATCTCCCCCCCCCAGGCCTCACAGAGTGAGAATACACTTGGTATGTTTGTTTGTTTGTTTCTTTCTTCTCTTGGTAAGAGGCACCCAAAAACCTCACAAAAGTTGAGTTAGCTCAAAAAAATTGCGGTAGCTACGCACCCCAACAAATAAATCCCTTTTTTTTTTCTTTTATTTTAAACTTTAAGATTAAATGGAAACGGTGTGCTTTTCTCATGGGCTAAAATAACCCAACAATTTATAAGTGCATGAACTCTTAAATATTTCCATGTATCACAAACCCAAAGATAAGCTTTAGTGTTGGTAAACATCTCCTCAATGAGGAAGACTATATGTAAATATGTCAATATATTACCGCTTAACAAATCCCTGTTTTAAAGCTTTTAGCCAGAGCTTGTTCGTTTCCATTCTGAATTAATATTTTCACACTTCTTTTATGTTGAAACAATAAGCTTGCAATCAATAGTTCTGTGATATTTTTCTTATTGTCTTAACAGTAATACAACAGCTTTTAATCTGAAAATTTGCTTTTGGAATTACGACATTCGGTGTAAGACAGAATGGCTGCATTATGACATTTTCTTAAAAAACTTGTATGAAAATGTTGGACTAATCTTGTAATATTGAGATAGTCAAAGGGTTAAAGTAGAAAGTTTAGTTTTAATTGTTTTAGATTTATTTAATTCAGTTTTAAAGTTTAAAGATTGGATTAAGTTTTAGATTAGGTTGAATTTTTGTTGGCAGAATTTAGGAAAGAGTTTGACTTTTTTATGTTTAGTTTTTTATAAATAGGGGGTTAATGTTTTAGGTTTCTTTGTACCAAAATTTCAAATAAAAAGAATCTGAGTTTTTCTCTTTGTTCGTATATCTTTGCTTGTTCTGGGAATTTGCAGCAGAGGGGTTGGGACATCAATTGGTATCAGAGCTAGGTCAAGCTCTCATACCGTCAGCGATAGAAGACTTGTTCCAGGCTACGATTGAAGGCTCGTTAAAGGCGACGGTAGCGAAGAGTGATATCAAGCGACAAAATCGAAGGCTCCAGGCAACAATCAACGAATCCAGGCGACAATCTAAGGCTCGATCCAGGTAATCAGAGTCGCAATTTTACTTGGGGGGTTGAAATCGAACTCGAAGAGGAAGTAGCAGCTCGATTTCTGTGTGAAATCGAAAGAAAGTTCTGAGTGAACAAGGAGGGATCTGTGTGATCGAATACATCTATGAGTGAGTTGTAATCGGTTCTGGGTGAACTAAAACAGGTTCTGGGTGAACAAAATTAGGTTCTAGGTGAACCAAAACAACTTCTGAGTAAGCTGGAAGGAAGAGATCTGTGTGATCAACAGAGTTCTGGGTGAACAAAGGTTCTGGGTGAACAAAGGTTCTGGGTGAATCTATGCGATCGTAGGGAAGGTTCTGTGTGAATCAAACAAAGGAAGAAGCATGGCGAATGTAAATCAGGGAGGAGGTGGTGCTTTGGTGCCTGTGAGAGAACAAAATCATGTTTCTCTGCAGTGCCCTAAGCTGACAACCACAAATTACACACCATGGGCTATCATGGTGGAGACGATTTTGAAGGCACAAGGCCTATGGGATGCGATAGACCCGGTGACTGGAGCTACGGTTGATGCTTGGAAGAACTACACCACAAAGGCTATCATCTTCGAGTCTCTACCTGAGGACATCTTACTTCAAGTAGCAAGATATGAATATGCAAAGGATGTATGGGAGGCGATTAGGGTAAGGTTTCTTGGAGCTGAACGAGTACAAAAAGGCCGGCTACAAACTCTTAGGAATGAGTTAGAAAGGCTGAAGATGAAAGATAGCGAGACCATTGATGAATTCTCAGGTAAATTGAGTAGTTAGCTGATTAAATTCAAAAGTCTTGGATCAAATATAGAAGATGAAGTCATTGTTAGAAAGCTGCTAAATTCAGTCCCAAACAAGTTCTTGCAAATAGTGGCAGCCATTGAACAATACTCAGAAATCGATTCGATGCCCTTTGAGGAATGCTGTCCAGCTCAAATATGAGAAACAATCGTGGATAAGAAGCCAATGGGAGGAACAGTGGACGTGGCAGGGGTACAAACAGCTTCAAAAATAAAGGAAAAGAAGCTGACTTGATAGAACAGAAGGAGTGTGATAGAGCAGGCCCTGAATCAGCTCATGATCAAGAAAGAGGAAGAGATTATGAACGTGGAGTTGGTCGAGGGAACTCCAAAAGAAACCTAAGGTGCTATGAATGTGGAAGGGTTGGACATTTTGCTTATGAATGTCCGGATTTGAAAGAAAAAGAGGAAGAATTGAGCTTTGCTAAAGCTCATGAAGATGGACCTGCATTGCTGTGAAGAGAAGGCAGAATATTACAAGATTAGGAGGGTGATTGTTGGACTAATCTTGTAATATTGAGATAGTCAAAGGGTTAAAGTAGAAAGTTTAGTTTTAATTTTTTTTTTTTATTTAATTCAGTTTTAAAGTTTAAAGATTGGATTAAGTTTTAGATTAGGTTGAATTTTTGTTGGCAGCATTTTAGGAAAGAGTTTGACTTTTTTATGTTTGGTTTTTTATAAATAGGGGGTTAATGTTTTAGGTTTCTTTGTACCAAAATTCAATTAAAAAGAATATGAGTTTTTCTCTTTGTTCGTATATCTTTGCTTGTTCTGGGAATTCGCAGCAGAGGGGTTAGGACATCAGAAAATTGATTGCTTAAAGTTTTGAGCTCCTTTGATGTTCAATCTTTGAGCATATAGTGTCACCTTGTTAATATAATCAGTCTGATGACTTGAATAATTATAAATATACCCTTAGACATCATAAATTTATATAACCTTTCATCTGACCATTTTAAGAGTCTATTTTCCCATCTTCTGTGACAATTAGTTCTCACCCTGTTATGACTTCTGAATACTGGTGTGAACTGTGAAGACTTCTGATATTGAAGATAACAATAGCAGTCAGTGTATAATCTCTCAGGTTTTTGTAAAAAAAAAAAAAGAAGAGTTTGCCAATAAACAGATGTTGAAGCATGTGGGAGCTCCAGATCGACACATGTGGGTATTTGATATCCTTGTGTTGATTTGATGTTTTGTAGGCTCCCAAAACACTAACTAGGAACTGGCTTAGTCATGCACATATTATTTGCATTCAAATATTATGCATGTGTTGAATAATAACTAGGTTATTTACATGCTAGATAATTTTCATGAAAATTTTTACGATGCCAATAATGAGTTTTATAATTGGTGATTTTGGTAACTCTAAACACAGTATATACTAGTTTAAGTAAACCTAATTGATCCCAAATGCTCATTTAACTTTCTGATGCATCATTTTTCCTGAATTCTTAAGAATAAATAAAATGTTTGTTATTTACCATCTTGTTTAATATACGTATACCAAGAGGGAGAACTGATGAACTGTTTCTTATATTGCGACTAATTATTGCAGGAAATCTCAAAGTTGAGGTACGAGTTATGCCCACGTGTCATGAGAGAGAGGAAATTTTGGAGAATTTATTTTATTTTAGTAAACAGTCACGTGACTCCGTAAGTAACTTGTTTACACATCTGAATATCAAATCACAATATTAAATCATCTCTTCAAACTACTTTTTACTTGGCATAATTCTTTTAGTGCTGTGAATTGTGTTGGTTGCGTATTTAATTTCCAGTATGATAATTACAGTTATGAAAATCGTTACAAGGAAGAAGAGGAAAATACAAAAGTGGATGAAAAGGAAAACGCGGATGCTACAGTGGGGCCTGCAGCAGAAAGTGTTTCTAAAACCGAAGCAGGTGAAGCAAATCAGAAAACTAAAAGCACAAACACAAAGACAGCTGACCAAGACTTGGATGTTTTTCTATTGGGAGATCTTGGAGAAAGTGATGAAGGAGCAGGTATATTGTTTAGTTGTTTGTGTGGTGGACTGATTGATTCCTTGGGTAACGGTTCAAAAGGGCAATCTTTTGTACGGGACAGGTCAACAAAAACCACTTTTCTCTAAATTTAATGATATTTCATATTAATTGGTTTGTCAAATATGATTATATAAATTACAATTAACCTTTTACTAAAAAATGACTTGCGCTCTTTGAGGTCTATAGGTCACAATAGCCGAGATAAGAGGTGAGAGCTTCATGTGTACGAGGTGTTGTTCAATGTATACAACCAAATAAACTTGATGTAAAAACAAGTTTTGCATCCTGCTCATCTCAATAACTTGTCATTTCGTCTAGTAGACTATTCATATTCTCTTCATCCTTTGGTCGTCTTTACATACTGGTCTCCTCTTGACCCTGAGGTAGGAATGGCAATGGGCCGGGTTAGCCCATTGCCCGTCGGGTATCTAACGGGTAATTACCCATCGGTATCGGGCATACCCACGGGTATCAGGATACCCATTAGTTTATTAAAAAAAACTTTTTTTCTGATTTTTAGAGTACATTTGTATAATATTAAATCTATATAATGTTATTGTTTGATTACAAAATTTAATTAGAATCATACTTATAATATCAACACCATAAAACATAAACCAAAAAATGTGAATCTCATGACATATAAATCGCAAAAAATGCTACTATAAACTCTTGATTTAATATTCAAACTGAAACGACACATTCAAAATACTTGTTTTCAAATCTAAAATAATATGATAAAAGTAGCCACTTTTTCTGATCTTTCATAAAAAAAAATTATGTTTTAGAAAAAGAAATTAAAAATATGAACAAAATATTACGGATATTATTTCTAGTGAGTGGGCCGGGTATTAACAAAAAATATTAACAAAATGTTAAATCGTGTGAAATTTGCATGCTCAAAACATAAAACATAAAACATAAAACATAAAATCTTTAAAAGTTTGATGGCTTATTTAAAGTGAGTGTAATACATTTATTTGGTTCTAATCATTTCATGGTCAAAACATAAAACCTTCATGGTGGCTAAACTCATTAGATAAAATACATTTATTATTCATTTTCATGCCTTTTAATGTATATAGTAATTCGTATCATAATTAAATACTCTATTTAGCCTAAATTTTGTTCCTTGCTATATTTTTATTTTCATGTTATTATACCTGGCAATCTTGACCCATAACAAGATAAATGGATAAACACTTATTGCATTTTGGGTTGAAATAGGTAACTTTATGACATGAAATGGGTTGAGATGGGTAACACCTTAACACAAAGCGGGTCAAGATGGGCAACTTAAAAACTATGTGAACATAATGGATTTCAATGGGTAAAAATGATCAATAATATATTAAATGAGAAAATCCCGTTTAAACCCAAACGGATTTTGCTTAAAACCCGTCTTGACCCGCACCCGTTCTGACCCGTTACCCAACCTGCCCATTTTGCTAGGCGTGGCTATTATAATTATTCGTTTTTGTATGTCACTTAGATTTAACCAATTGTAACTTCTGGTCGGTGCCTGATTGATTTTGATAAAACTCAGAATAAACACTAATATTGCCTAGGTAGTGCTTTTAAAACCAGGCTTTGCTGTTTCCTTTTTAGCTATTTTTTTTTTATTACTTTAAGTGTTTGACACATTAGAGATAAACACTAATATTGCCTAGGTAGTGCTTTTAAAACCAGGCTTTGCTGTTTCCTTCTTAGCTAATTTTTTTTTATTACTTTAACTGTTTGACACATTAGAGATCTAAATAATGTCAATCGACACTCCATAAATGAATTAAGACCACGTTTTTCTTTCATGCACAAGAATTAAACATTATTTTTGTTGTATTCCTGCCTTGCCTTTTTTTTACAAATCTTATGAATTTGGGGATTTAACATGCTTATAATTTATTGACTTTTCAGATGACGGAAACAATGACTTGGATGATGATGATTTTGACAGACTATAATGCGGTAAGGGTGATACTCTCTTGGGGCCCACTTTTTCTTGATGGTCAGCTTATATTTTGTAAACAAATCTTTCCGTCGGAGTTATAGTATGGGAATTCTTTGGAGAAATGGTGTGAAAAGAAAAGGATAAATGGTTTGAGGGTAGAAGCGTGAATGAGTTTATGAAATGGGTGTCACAAGCGGACTTCAAGTGCGTGTGCTCCTTTTGCATCTCCCATTAGTGGAGTTAGATTGTTAAGCTAGTTTTGCAATTGTCACAAGTGGATCCCTAACAATGATTGAGGGCCTGCTTCCCATATGTGTTTCTCTTAGACGGATGCATTGTTAATTTACGGGAGAATATATTTAGGATGGTGGAAGATCTGAAAGCCTAAATCTAGTACTAATAGTGGATTTCAACGGGATATTCCGCTAGTCTCAATGGTGGATCCAAAATAAAAAAATCACCTACGCTAGCCCAAATGCAAATGCAGAAGAAGCCAAATGTAAAAGAAGCCAAAGTTCTGAATCCTGTCACATGAAAGTTGCATCCAATGCTTTTCAAAGACTCGTATGTGTAAGTTACAATATGAGGTCATATCATATGTTTTAAGCTTATGAGCTCTCTCTTTTATAATGTGAATCACTAGCAAAAATTGAGTACTAATTTTAACAAAAGTCTTCAATTTTGTTTAAAACAAACCCATTTATCCTTGTCAGATTATCATTTTCAATCATTTTAAAATTTTACTTTCATAGTTTTTCTATTACAACTTTTTGTTTACAACTTAAGTTTAAGAATAACTTCATGTACACTTGCGGATGATTTTGATTTCTTAAAGATATACACCAGGAAACTCATTTGTTACTTATCCATAATATGCATATAAAGACCTGTTAAACGTTAGACATGGTGACGAGAAGCTTTGGAAGTATATAAAAAATCGTCATATTTATCCAAGGGGGAAATATTACTAAAAGATGTTGGTTTTGGATATTCTTTATATATTTCCAAAGTTTCTTGTCACCATGTCTAACATTAACCGATCGTAATTTGCATATTCTGCAAAACTAAACAAATAATTTATATCTTATGTTCGTTTTTAAAAAAACTAATCATCACAAATGGACGTGGAGTTATTTTTAAACTTTTTTTTACAAATGAAAAGTCGTAATCAAAAAACTTTGAAAATGAAAGGTTTAAGTGGTTTAAAATGACAGTGTGACAAGGATAAATGAGATCATTCTTCTTATAAACCAAATCGAATACATGGATTGAAGACCTTTATTAAAATTAGTAACTAACTTTTGCCAGTGTTACATGTAAAAAAGAAACCTTGTAAGCTTAAATAGATGACATAACCTTGCATCTGTCACTTTCATGTGAGCCTTTGGAAGGCATTGGTTGCAACTTTCACATGAGAATTCTGGCTTATTCTGTATCTACGATTGTTGCTAGCGTAGTTGTTTTTTTTTTTTTTTTTTTTTTTTTTTTTTTTTTTATTTTGGATACACCATTGAGACTAGCGGAAGATCCCTTTGAAATATGATATTATTACAAGTTGATTGAGGCTTTATTTTCCACTATTATCAAACTATTATCCGGGAGATTAACGATCCAATTACTTCTAAGAAACACGGATGAGAAGGAGCACAGGCAGGGGCATACCCACTTTAGAAGCTGAGGGGCAACTGCCCACAATGAAAATTTCTTTTTAGCAGTGTACGTATGTTAAAATCCCAATCTCCCCCAGCCTTTCTAACAAAATTTTGCAATCATTCTCCTTTCACTTTTAAGTTTTAGTTAATAAACCAAGTTTAAAAAGGACTTAACTAATAGTTTAAACCTAATTTAAAATTACGTTTAGTATTAATTTTAATAAGTTTAAACACCACTATCCCATTTTAAACAACACTATTATTAATTTAATAACCAATTAACATAATACTTGAAGTCACATTTGCATAATTGAATTGGTGTTGAGAATTTAAGGGATAATTATATTTGTTTTATGAAGAGTTGCTTTGAAAGTCTTCGTATACTTTATTTTGGATATATTTAAAAAATAAAATCTTGTATATAACAAATTTAGATGGATTTTATTTTCATTAGTCTTTTGTTTACGAAATTTAGTTTGAATTATTTTTTTACATGACCTGCCTGATCCAATCCAATTCACCTTGAACAAAAGGGGAAAAAATATTTTATAGTGATACTGAAACAAATTTGAAAAAATTCATCCGCTATAAAAAATTTTGTAGGTCTGCCGCCACATGGAATTAACGTTCGCTTGAGCCACCTTCCTAAATTCATCACCACTCTACACTCAAATCACGTATCCTTTTAATTTCACATCATCTCTTCAAAAAATTTATAATATGGTGTCATAATGCCAATTCTAATGGGGTGATAATTTCAACCTGCATCATTTTAAGTACGGTTGACAATTTCTGACATGTTTATGGCACGTTAAAACATGTTTAATAAAAAAATATATTGTGGACCGCCTATTACTTTAATTAATGGGTCATTTTAATTAGACATCCCACTTTTATATTTCAACACCCTAGCGAACTAAGACGGGCCATACTGGTCAGTACAGCCCGTATATAATAAAGACAAACATTCCAGAGGAATGTTTTGGATTCAGTGAAAAATTATTTAGGACGAACCGTCAGTACGGCCCGTACAGGCCTTGACTTATTTTTTACAAGCCATTTTGGGTGTCAACCAGTGTAGAGTCATTTGATACGGTCCGTACATGTCAGTACGGGCCGTCTTGAAATTATTTATTTTATTTAAAATTAATTTACGTATTAAAATAATTTTTAACGATATACGTTTATTACGTGAACTTTTGAACGATATACGTCTATTATGTTAATTAAACGTCATAAGGTTGTTACGTTATCATTTTGAACGATGTTAATTATTTACGAAGTCGTTTTAACTAAAATATTTTATTTTATAATTAGTTTGTTTACGTTAATTTAATTTAAACGTTATAAGTTTGTCGCGTAGTTATTAAATAAAACAGCACAAACAAACAGAAACCGTACAAATAAAGAAAGAAATATACATACATACACAACATGAGTTTTACATCCAAGGGAACAAAATACAAAAACACAAACTAAACTACGAAGCTCCGGATGGTCCAGCGAAGGATCCGTCGTCTGTGTAGACGAGTGGCTCCGGCAACGGTGGAAGCTGTGATCGGTCCCGTCGCGCACGATCTAACACGACGTCGATGGTCCAATGGACCATATCGTCTACCCGATCGAGCCGTCGCTCGACGCGTGTCTCCCATGCGGCCCGACGACGAGTGTCCTGTAAAACCTCGTCAGACTGGGCCTCAAGACGGTGCAACAACGCCTCGAGTGGCTCTGTGAGGCGCGGCGGTGGGTCCTCATGTGGTGGTGACTGGACCGGCTCCTCCCGAATCGGCTCGGGCTCTGGCATCGCCTGGTCCTCAGGCAGCGGCTGCTGCTGCTGCACGACGGCCAATTGGGCTGGCTGCCACAGGCGGCCGTCAGATCCTATAAACCGCAATCCCGGACCCCGGATGTCGGGGGCAAGTTTCATGTTCAGAAGCGCCCGGCAATCTAGCTTACGTGGCTGGATCGCCGGCAAACCCTGAAGCAAATCAAACATGCCTCTGCTGTGTGCGAGGTGGGTGACAAAGGCGCCTACCCACAGTGTCCCGCACTTCTGTCGGCGGTAGAAGGAGGCGTAGTACAAGGCAAAACACCATGCAAGGTTGCACGGTCTGCCAGTCATCAATAGTGAAGATAGAATAAATCTATCGTCGTCACCCACTCCTGGCTCTGTCCGCGTCCAGAGATCGTCGTCACTATGCACCGGTGGATGTATCTAATCAGAGGATCTCTGATGGTCGACGCACGTAATCGGTGGCTGGTGAACGGCGTGTCAGAAATCTACGGCCACCAAGCCCTCATCACTCCGTCCTCACCTTGCGTCAACCCCTGGGTGAATGCGTCCGTCACGGTCTCCGACTCGTAGTATATACCTAAAAGCACAACGAACCGCTCGATCGTCATCTGGTGGTGATGTCCGCATAGCAAGAACTCGATGTCAGGAGGAAACTCCTCGTCCTCCTATTTAGGAACGGCAACCTGGTGAGCTCTGTAGCGAAAGGTCGACAGAAACTCAACGGCAATCAGCCCGTATGTGGGCAGATCGGTTGTATCGAATAAACGAGTCCACTAAGTGTCCTCGCCTAGGATAGCCCGAGCCCAATCTGCCTGACCGGCATCTGCAAGCACTCCCCAATCGATGCAACGCGGCGTCGCGACACTTATGCGAAGAATATGACGGCACCTAATCGTTGCCGCCGTACCAGGTGCGAATTGCAGAACCAAAATCAATATAATAAAAAAAATGAAAAATTAGATTAAAAGAGGGGCCAAACTTCTTGTTCTTGAAAAAATGAATATTGAATTCAAATTCATAAAAAATTTGGGCTCAATCTGAAGAGAGTCTCCGGCCCAGCACTACACAAATATGCTCCAGACATATATATCATATATGTGTGGACATATTGTGCATTATAGACATATTGTGTATCAAGAACAAAACAAAAGCGGATATAGTCGAATGGTAAAATTTCTCTTTGCCAAGGAGAAGACGCGGGTTCGATTCCTGCTATCCGCCCAAAATGAAGTCATTTATTTCATATCTAAAATTCTAAATGAAAATGCTAAATTGGTATAGTTAGACGTCATAGTGTAGTGATTCTATCCTTCCCCTCTTTGCCTTCTATCCCAAAATAAATAGTTACCAAAGTAAAAAATACAATTTTTTTTTTTTACAAAAAGTATTGCGGAGATAGGATTTGAACCGTGACCTCAAGGTTATGAGCCTTGCGAGCTACCAAACTGCTCTACCCCACGTCGAAGAGAAGAACTGAAAACTAATATACAAGCAAGGATTGAATGCGCCCTTCTACCATATCTGTACAAATAGAATAGCCTATTTATACAGAATGGTAAAGAGGCCGTCTATGATCATCAATCATAGAAATGAAATAAAGAGATATTTGAATCCTTACCAACTCGATCTTGTCGCCCCTGGCAACAAAAATGCACTGGTGTGGAATCTCGGACTCCATATCAATCAGTAATAGCTGAAAAACGAAAACCGAGCAAACGTTAAAAAAAATTTGTCCAATACGGGCCCTACAGGTCAAGACGCCCGGTACTGCTGTTGGTCGTCTCAAACAAAACCAGGCCGTCTTAGACCAAGACGGCCCGTACTGGTCAAGACGGCCGGGCCCGTCTTGGCCATACCCGGCCAAATCCAGGTTGTGTGTCCAAGACGGCCAGCCGGTCTTGGCCATAGCAGGCCAAAACTAGGCCGCCTGTCCAAGACGGGTCGTAGTGGCCAAGACGGCCTGTGTTGGCCTACCAGGCCAAAAGTCATCTTCTTGATATGTTGAACAATACGGGTCGTACTGATCAAGACGGCCCGTATTGTTCTTTTGGTTCAATAACAGATGAACAATACGTCAGATACTCCAGGTGTGCGTTACAAAAATATCTCTGTAACTGTTTAACCAGCTGTGCGTCAGATTCTCCAGAACCTATGAAATGAAAAAAAAAAACCAATGATGATATGATGATAATAACGATGGTATATGATGCTTACTTTTTTTGTTGTCTTTAATAAGTCTTTCGTACAGACGGTTGTACTTATAGTCGTATAACTCTGCTATCGGAGAGTTACACAAATTCACTCAGCGACCTTTGAATTTCTTCCCGTCTGCATCCGAAAAGCTTGCCTTGCAATGTTTGACAATATTTTCGTCTATGTGACATCTGTAGAGATATTTTGCAGCTTCTGGAAATACCTTACGGCACGCACTCATAACAGCAAGGTCTCGATCTGTTATGACAACACGTGGCTCCATACATTTATTCAACATACTCTTAACCATTTCCAAAACACAGACGTAGTTTTCCTCACGTTCTCTGCTTGCGAACGCGTGAACAATACTAAACGTCTGGTGTGTGGAAGTCACGCCAACAATTTGAATAAATGGAAGTCTGTACTGGTTCGTTTTATACGTCGTGTCCATCATCAGTACGTGCGGAAATGCACGCCACCAGCTATACGATTTTGGATGACAGAAGAAAATGTCTTCCATGACGTTTGTTTCAGGATTCTCCCGGGTATAGTAAACATAACGCTGAGTATGACGCAGGTTTTCCAAAACCGGCATCGGAGTATCACCGAATTTCTTCTTGTTTTTCATTTTCTGCTGTAAATTGTATACATCTCTAGAGATGGACACGTTTGCAGGGTTGTGTTTCTTTATGCTAAAAAGAATGTTACGAGAATCCATGTGTTGCTCGGTCAGATTCTCAACCATATCTTGTTCCTCCTGAGTGAATCTTCTAACATATGGATGACCCTCTAGATTCTGAGCAGGTTCGTGATTGTGATTGTCGTTTATCACCTGTAATTTCCAAGATTCATGAACTTTGTTGTATAACCCTATCAGCTGAAACGGACAACCGATTTTCTTGATAGCCTGACCGTCTAAAGATTGCGATGCTATTATGCTTGCCGTCACGGTCACACATGAGTCAGACTTTGATTGCACTGCCTGTTGTCTTTGATTTCTTCGTTCTTTTTTTGACTACAATGTAACCATTGTCTAGTGTTCTACTTTTCACCCATCCTCCCTACCAGCGCTTCTTCGGACATAAATTCATTACATATAAAAATAATAATAAATACCATAAATAATAATCATTATATACAATCATAAACATTTATGTTTCATTTAAGTGTACCTCTTTTGTTTCCCCACTTAATATTTGAATCGGCCGGATTTTCTTCATAAGTCTCCTCCTGGTTACTTTGTTTACTGTCAGAATACACAAACCCATAATCGTTTTGTTGCGCATACAATGCTTGACTATCAAAATCGACATCAGCGTTAGGTTCAACATTCAGATCTATCGTGACGTATGAATACTCAACGTGAGGCTTTTCATTCAAATCTGGCACGTAATCGTTGAAAAAACTCTCATCCCAGAACGACATCATTACAAATTTGAATTATTGTGAGAGATCTTCGAAAATGTATACGTTTGTTTGAAACGATTAAAGGTTATATTGAAATTTCAAATTTGTTCAAGACGACCTTTACTGGTTTGTAAGGCCCGTATTGAGTCAAATCATTGTCCTACCATGTCAGCAGTGTCAGTGTTGAAAAAGCAAAACTGGCCGTGCTGGTCAGTACGGGTCGTCTTGTTTCAAATCATTGTTCTATGTTGTCAGAGAATGTTTGTACGATAAATGAGATGGGTCGTGCTGACCAGTACGACCCATCTTGCTACCAATCGTTGTCATAGGTTGTCAGAAGAATGTTTGACCGACGACTGAGACGGGCTGTACTGGGCAGTAAGGGTCGTCTCAAGGGTGTATTTTTAAAAAATGAGGTGTTAATTTAACACAACCCTAGTGTCGTGACACCGCGTTGCATCGATTGGGGAGTGCTTGCAGATGTCGGCCAGGCAGATTGGGCTCGGGCTATCCTAGGCGAGGACACTCTGTGGACTCGTTTATTCGTTACAGCCGATCTGCCCAAATACAGGCTGATTATCGTTGAGTTTCTGTCGACCTTTCGCTACAGAGCTCACCAGGCTTCCGTTCCTAAGTAGGAGGATGAGCGGCTTCCTCCTGACATCGAGTTCTCGCTATGCGGACAGCACCACCAGATGACGATCGAGCGGTTCGCCATACTTTTAGGTATATACTATGAGCCGAAGACCCTGACGGACGCATTCACCCAGGGGTTGACGCAGGGTGAGGACGAAGTGATGAGGGCTTGGTTGCCGCCAATTTCTGTCACGCTGTTCACCAGCCACCGATTACGTGCGTCGACCATCAGAGATCGTTTGATTAGATACATCCACCGGTGCATAGTGACGAGGACCCACCGCCGCAGCATCCACCCCACGTATACCGTGCGGTGCGCCTCACCGAGCCACTCGAAGCGTTGTTGCACCATATTGCGGCCTAGTCTGACGAGGTTTTACTGGACACTCGTCGTCAGGCCGCATTGGAGACACGCGTCGAGCGACGGCTCGATCGGCTGGAGGATATGGCCCAGTGGACCATCGACGTCGTGTTAGATCGTGCGCGACTGGACGAGTCACAGCTTCCACCGTTGTCGGAGCCACACGTCTACACAAACGACGAATCCTCCGCTGAACCATCTGGAGCTTCGTAGTTTAGTTTGTGTTTTTGTATTTTGTTTCCTTGTATGTAAAACTCATGTTGTGTATATGTATGTTTCTTTCTTTATTTGTACGGTTTCTGTTTGTGTTGTTTTATTTAATAATTACGCGACAAACTTATAACGTTTAAATTAAATTAACGTAAACAAACTAATTATAAAATAAAATATTTTAGTTAAAACGACTTCGTAAATAATTAATATCGTTCAAAATGATAACGTAACAAACTTATGACGTTTAATTAACATAATAGACGTATATCGTTCAAAAGTTCACGTAATAAACACATATTATTAAAAATTATTTAATTACGTAAATTAAGTTTAAATAAAATAAGTAATTTCAAGACGGCTCGTACTGACCTGTACAGGCCGTATCAAATGACTCCACACTGGTTGACACTAGGGCTGTCCAAAAAACTCGTATTCTGCTCGTAGCTCGTTCGGATAAAGCTCGTTTGTAACCGATCAGATCATTTTGTAACCGAGTCCGAGCCAAGGCTGGCTCGGCTCATAGCTCACTTGTTGCTCGGCTCGTTTGTACAACATGCTATACTGAAATTTAAAATTATAGGGTTACTTTTAATAATAAATATACTTTAGTATTATTTTGTAAGTATGATAAAAAAAAAAGAAAAAGAAAAAAAAGAAAAAAAATAAAAGAAAAGATGATAGAAATATAAAATGAATCTCAAGTCTCACGTGTTTCACTAATCCCTCATTCCTTAATTCTTAATTCTCAATTCTACATATTCACGTCTCTTTGCTCTTACTTCTCAAACCATAAATCCCAAATATGTTGGAGCCACAGTCCTCACACCAGACGTTTCGCGCACGGTTACAGCCATATGACGGTTGGTCTTAGCCACATTCAGGTCAGATCTAACGCAGTCATAGCCAGGCGTCGGTCTGTCACAGCCAGACATCTCTTTCATGTGGTCTTTGTAGAAGTCAGGACTCAATGGAGAAAATGAGTCGAGTTAAGATGAATGCAATTCAAATATTAAATTTATTACGTAAAAACCGAGCCAAAAACGAGCCGAGCCGAGCCGAGCCAGCTCAGTTTACAATCCGAGCCGAGCCAGGCTCGGTTTAAAAACGAGCCGATCCAGGCTTGGTTCGGTTCAGCTTGTGAACACCCCTAGTTGACACCCAAAATGGCTTGTAAAAAATAAGTCAAGCATGTACGAGCGTACTGACCTGTACGGCCTGTCCTAAAAATTTTTTTACTGAATCCAAAACATTCCTGGAATGTTTGTCTGTACTATATACGGGCCGTACTGACCAGTACGACCCGTCTCAGTTCCCTGAGGTGTTAAAATATAAAATGGGGTGTCTAATTAAAATGGCCTTAATCATCCTTCAAATCACTTATCCTTTTAATTTCACATCATTTCTTAAAAACATTTATAATATGGTGTCACAATAATTCTAATGGGGTGATGTTTTCAAACCCGTATCATTTTAAGGATGGCTGATATGTTTATGGCATGTTAAAACATGTTTAATAAAAAAATACATTATGGAATTTTATACTTTTTTAAAAATAATTAAAATTATTTGACTGCTCTATCATTTCTCTTGGTGTATAAAATGTATAAAAAAGTTATAAACATGAAATATAAAGTAGTTAAACGAGTTATTTTTATTGTTGATACTTGTGTTACTCATGTTATCTCTAACATGTTAGAAACGACAAAACATGCTTTGTTAGCCTTAATTTGATGTGATGGTTACTAATATACTATAAAATTTTACTAGAAATAATACACGTTTTGAAATGTTTATAATAATGTGCTAAATTGTTTTATTTATATTAAACTAAATTGTAAAATTGAACAATAAACAAAAATATATGTTATGATGTCCACTCCACAGGATGAAAGAGTAATGCTATGAGCTGAAATGGTGAACGAAGGCAAATTACAGATTAGTAAAATTATATGTAATCATCAATCAGTTGAGGTAATTTTGTTCCTTTTGGAGTTTATTCAAAGTTAGTTTATTGTTTCATTCAACCATTTGTTTAGAATATATACCTTATCAGACACTTATTTATTTATTTATTATTATTGTTTTGTAACCTCTTGTATCTAGTGGATCCGTTTGGGTTGGGCACAAATTTTACAACCCACAATCTCGAATTATGTTTTTAGTTACGGTTTGGTACATAACTAAACTAGTGGGTTCCGTTGCCCTGTGAATTCCGTCATGATTTCAAATACTAGAACACAAACATGATCTTGTATATCAAAACAGAGATATAAAAACATGTCACAATAGTTGTCATTACAACGTAAAACCATAAATTGTAAACGTTATGAACATGTCGGTCAACATAAGACGAACCAGTAAAACGGAAAAAGAAAATCATTATTACGATTACAATTACGGTTACGGTTACGGTTATGATTACGATTACGATTGCTTAATAATATTACTCCTTTAAATCAGTCTCTTTATCCTATTTTAGAGTAAGCGTAAGGTTTGATTTTGTCTCTTCCCTTAGACTTCACTCAAAAGCAGGAAAATATGTTTGTTTGTTTGTAAATAATATTACTGTTAATATAATAATAAAAACGAAACAAAACTCATCTCATACAATGTTGCTCAATTTGTCAAAAAATAATAAATCAACCGCTTGTATTATTAATGTTCATCGTATTTTTAACTAATATTATTAAAGATTGAGTCAGACCCTCCTGTTGAGGTGATAACATCACGGATTTTAGAACACATACAAAAAGCGATCGTAAGAACTGTCAATTTATCATAAAAAAAAATAAATCGAACCGTATATAAAATTTTGATTATAGCTAATTAATTATTAATAATATTATATTATAATTATTTTTTAATTATTATTGAGAAAAAAATAAAAATGTATTGAAAATTTGTAGCTTCAAGATAGGAAGGGAAATATGCAATTCTTTTTAAAGAAAAAAATCCCCAAAGAGATTTGAACACGGGTCGACAACATTTATACCCACTTGAACGGGTAAAAATAACATAAACGACCCGTTATAACTAGGTTAATTGTTATATGGGTTGTTCCACGGTGCTAAAATATTTTTAGTGACAATTTTATATATCCCTCAGCTTTCAAAATTACATATTTACTTAAAGCATATTTTAAGAGTATTGTATATGTACATTAAAAACTTATACCTTAGAAAAATACGCGAGCTTTTCAAGTTTAGAGTACTCTCAAATTTGAAATACGGTCCTGGGCAGGTCTGGGCCCAAAAACCACGACAATTAAAACGATCCGAACCGTGGTTTTGCTTTTAACAAATTTTTTTGTGCATTTGTTTCTGTGTGTTTCTATTATGGGCTAGGCCCAAGTTATATTTTTATCAAAGTGACTTGTTAATAATATATACGAATTCGTCTTTTTTAACCAACTTTTCATACATTGTTTTTACGATTTCAAAAAGTCGTATTTTTAAGTCGAGGCAATTTCGAAAGAAATATTAGTCGTTTACTTATCCAATCGGTTTCAACTGCAATAGGATTTCAGATTTAGTGTTTTAATATTTGCAAGTTTATGTGGTTAATTTAGTATATTAACTTCTTTATTTATTTTCTTTATTATATATTTTAGCCATGAATGATTTTTATTCAGATGATTCATACAAAAGATCTAACCACACATTAACAGGTCAAAAAATATAAAAAAAAATGGAAATTTAAAATCAATTGTAGATGAAAAACTTGTATGATTTTATGCACATCTTCATAAGTTTATAGTTTTAATTTTCATTATTATTTGTATATATTGATTACAATCATGTTTATTATAGATGGATCCACAAGACCACAGCACTATGACTCATTATCAAGTGACGACAATGAAGACAACCTACATAATAACGATATTATGAGCCGGTCCACAGTCTTCATTTACCAAACTTAATGGGTTCGGGTTAGTCTGGGTTTGACCCGACGCACACTCTTAAATATAGTAGACTTAAATGCATAATATAAATCTATCTATAAAAGATCATGTTTTAAAAATGATGTTCACATGAAATTTTTAATCTTTAGTATCTAACACAATATCCAAACATTTTACTATTGTAGCACTTTTCAGTTTCCAACTTCCCAGTTTAGTCGCCAACGGAGTTAATAAATTGTTAAACATGCAGTAACTTTATGTAAATTAACATTTGAAGATAATTTATTATAGCTATTGCGGCTAGTAGAAGCTTAGATAAAAATAATTACACCGCAATTGTGTGTTTTTTACTTAAAAGGCATCATAAGATAGTGATTTAAAATAAGCTTTGAGAAGTTGTACTGTTTTTCTTGGAAAATTTGTACCTTTGTTGGTTTGGAACAACATTTATGCTGAGACATACATAAAATAAGCAAGTCACAATAACATTTTCAATTTTTTCAAACGTCATAATTTAAAATTTAAGAGAGAATCTAAAAAGAAAGCTTCATGCTATGTTAGTTAAAAGAAAAAGAAGTTAATGCAAAGGGTTTAATTTTCCATAGGCAAAAGAGTCAAACACTCAAATAGATATTCTCGTAAATGAGCACATTGACATAACTTATGGTATTTCAGCTCCATTTTATCAAAATGTTAAAAGTTTATATGAAGATACCTTATCAAATACTTCTTCACACTTGATGAAAAAATTTCAAACATTATGTAGCTCATCTACTCACAACTCCAAAAAGATGAATAAATCAAACATTGTTGAGAATGCTAAATCACTGATACAACATACCTCAACAAATGTTCACTGCCGAATTGATACTTCTCGACATTACTACAAATTAATAGCTTCTTCATTCAAGCAAGATTTTGAATCCTTTTCATATCATTCAATAAGAGCAAACCAGCCATTTATCCCAAACTATTTCTCCTTAAATCCAGTTTGCACCAAGTGTTTCAAGACAAATCATAAAACTTCAGAGTGCGAATCAAGAACACCTCTTGAAATAATTCAAACCAAAATCAATGCAAATCAAACTTCTTCTTCGCAAGAACAACAAAAGAAAAAGACCAAGAAACCAAAGAAATTGAAATTCACTCCCCATTGGTAAGATATTGGACATATCACCCATTTTATTACCACCCACCAATGATTTCATATTGCTTGCACTCACCAATTCTTTCCCAACCTTATAAAACCACCAGTTGTTACTCCACCATATAGACCACAAGTTGTTCCATTTCCAACTACTAGTGGTCACTTAACCATATCACCCACCAATAGTTGCTCATCCATGAGTTCTTACATCTCAAACTGATGTATTAAGCTAAAATCAACAACAGCTGATCATGATAATGCAACAAATGCTGACCAATATTCAATCTCAACTACCCTCACAAGATTTTCATCATTAGTTGCTCACCATATTAACAACAAACACAAGGATTCAAGTCGTTGGGTTCCCAAATTGTTTTTCATATGCAGAGAATCTCCCATGCGTGAATAATCTATAGCATGTAGACACTGCAGGTTCTAGGCATATTACATGATGTACATCTCTCTTATATAATTTCATTCCAATAAATTGAGGATCTGTATCCTGTGGAAATGATTCAAAAGGTTGGATTATTGGGTCTCACACAGACTCTAGCAGAAAACTGCACTTCAATGATGTTAGTCTAGTAGAGAACCTTAAGTACAATCTGATGAGTGTATCTCAACTAGCTAACAAAAACTATTCTTTTTTCTTCACCAAAGACAATTGCAAAATTCTTTCACCAGTAATAATGCCTAAATAAATGCCTTGATTGAACAACATACCTCATTATCTAAGGATCAGCCCCAACCTACTATGGACCAAATTGATCAATCTCCACACCCTGTAGATAAGGATGTGATCAGGATGCCGAGTTCACAACGACATCTAGATCAAGTAGATGGACCATCCATCTCTTGGGATAGTTCAACTGAACATATTGAAGGTGGCTTAGGCAATAAGACTCCATTTACAGCAATGGTAGAGGCAGTTGACTAGACCGAGGCCAAAATTTCCATGTACCAAGAACAAGTGGTGCATGACACACTTAGTGTGGACCCAAGCCTTGCTACAACTGACAAATTTGTCAGAGATTCAGGTGAAATCATTAAGTTAATTGATGGGTCAAATTCTAATATAAAGGAATTGACTACAAATGTAAGGTAGCTTTTGGTATGCATGAATGAAAGATGGAATGGGTCATTACGTTGGAATGAAAAAAACATGTTTGGTTACCACAAAGTGACATTCTATCAGTTGACAAGGTTGAAGGCATTCTATCTAATTATTTTAATAGATAGTTAAAAAAATTCCTATTATTTTTAAGAGTTGGTTGGCTAATGAAAGAAAAAGAAGGATTTTGATTCTCTTCAATTTTAAATAAAATCAAAACAAAATATGAACAATTCAAGGTTACGTGGCCAAACTCACTTAGTCACAAAAACATTGAATGAGAAAGACCTGCACACCCAATGCAATGCCTTCTTCTAAAGTCTCCCATACACTAGAATCGCTATTCAACAACCACTAGCCAATTATTTCAAGATATTTTGAGCTCATGTCTTTCAGCCCAATTGAATTCATTTTCCCATTATTTTACTCAATATTTTGATCATTCCAATAAAATGGCAATGGAAATGTCATTAATTTATGTTGCCACAAATATAAAAGACCTCAAACATGAGGCTGTAAATAATAGATTTTGTATGGAGCATCTAACAGGTGTAGCACATCTTTCCTATAACACCTCGACCAATGGCAGAAACATCGGGATGCCACAACAAGTGTGCAGATTGTCCATAAGCTCATGGTAACTAAATTGAATTATCACATATCATTTAATCATTTAAATTACTTACATAAAAATAATGTTCATTATGAGTCACATACATCAAATAAACAAAATATGTAGCTAAGTTAACCAAATCCTATTCTCCAAAAGATCAAGTTAAATTAGTTAAGTCCAAGCTTCCTATGTAATGATGTCCAAAAATGAGTAAGGCTATCTTCCCCTACTTCTCCTCATTACCTGAAATATGTAAAATCAAGTATCAACTACAAAACTAGTTGGTGAGTAATCATAGGTTCTCATACATCTAGAAATAGTTATCAAGTTTAAGTAAAGCGCATGTGAACCTAAATACATGAACATAACATGTGAAAATACTAACAAGCAGATCAATATGTTATCCAAATATTTTTGAACGATTTTAGAATTCCTAACAATGCTGAAGTAGCAAACAATCACCGCAGAGGACCTAAGTCAACTCAACCAACAATGGGTCTGGCCGTGCCAATAGCTATTATTGTTTACCATAAGTATGTGTCTGATCAATGCAAGTTTAGCGTCAACATAGTAATGTCATTTAAGTTCACAAGTGTTATGCAAAAGAGTAATTCATACATGTTTCATCTCGTGTTTGAAAACCAAACGAATAAAAGGGGGCTATGAGAACTCAACTGGCTATACGGTAAGCCTAAGTCCTTGTGATGACTTTGGTGAGAAAATCATACTCCGATAATATGAATTTTATCAACACATAATATAAGTTGTATGTTATATGTGTTGAATTTGTTTATTTTTATTAAATGGATTTGATATTACAAAAGTTTGGTTTTCTTGATGAATTGTGTCTAGGTTTGGAAGAAAATTCATTGCCAATCTTTATTGTGTTATGGATATTAACAGTCAACATTTAACAATTAGATAATATATTGGTTTTTGAATAAGTTTAAAGTATATTGGTTGTAATAGAAGTTACATCCATAAAGGTGGCAAAGTTTTTTTTAGCATGCATGCATATACTTGAGAGTTTTCATGTTCTTGGTTCACTTGAAAGATGACTGAGATTGTTAGTATCGAAGAGACTTGATATGGCCAAATTCCAAGGGTTCGATTTAGTAATATCGATGGTGCCCTTATTCGATCTTGATAGAATCGTTACCTTTGGACTAAACCATTTTAGGTGCCCTTCGATCCCATTAATATCGGTAACCCTACCCTCAAACCTATTAATATCAATGGATAGGACTTAATCATTCTAAGTGTCCATCGACATTGCTAGTGTCGATGGTTTCTACCTAGGCAACGTTTTCGAGTGTTGTCCGATACTAGCCGTCGACATTATCAATATCGATGGGAAACTTAGCATATAGTTGAAGGTATCGATTTTGTTAGTATCAAAGATGGACAAGTTGACCTAACCAAGGTCGAAGAACCTGTTCATCTTCTTCAAGTTCGAACACCCAACTTTTGCAGGTTTGTAAAACGTTCGAAAACAGGTTGTTTCTTGCACCTCTAAACTCAAAATCACATTTGAAGGTGGTGCAAAGTGTTGGCATGAGTTTGGGTTTAAAACTGAGAGAAAAACTTGTAGATCTAACTTGGATTCGTAGTTGTGAGCTCGTTTTGTTTGTACTTTCGACCTTTAGACGAGTGGATAAATGTTTTGGCACCAAAAAATGTGAAAATGGTGAAGTAATAAGGGAGTTTGATTAGGTTATTCGAGAGAGAGAAGGTATAGAGAGAGAGAGAGGACGACTTTGAATTTTAGAGAGAGTGCTAATGGGAGTGAAGAAGAAGGAAGAAATCAAGGCTTTTATAGTGAGGGTTTATTGCCTATGTGTTCAGGTTCAGTTGTTCTACTGGAAACGCGTCAGTTTTTAAATATTAATGTTAAACATATCATTTCCTTTGTAGAATAGTTTTATTTATAAAATTTTAGGTTGTAATTTCTAATAAATATTTTAAATTCCCTATTCATTATTTTAAAATTTTGAAAACCGTTTCAGTTTAACTTGTCGTCAGGATATGCAACTTGCATGCATATTCGTGCCATTGTCATCTATATGATTATGATATTTGTTTTGCGTTCTGACTTGGGTATATACTATGTAATATCACTTTAGAATATTAAACCTCACCGATATATTCGTATGGATCGTCAGCCACGCAAATACACTATTTGTTTAATATTATGGTCATGTTATCCACGTGCTTATTTGGCATTCGTATTCTCACCATCACTTATTGTTCACTTTATTTATTATTTTATCTTATTTACTTCATTCAAATTCAAAATTCTAGATCCTCCTCAGTAAATCATATCACCGACATACTCATGAAAAGCCGAAGAAAGTTTATGTATAGGGCATACGTATAAGTCGATACCAACCGCTTCAACCGCCAGCCCACCACCTCTTCGATTGATCATGACCTACGCCTTTACCTATATTTATTGATAGAATCCTATGCTACGTTTTCCTTCCGTTATCATGTTTTGAATATGTTTAGTCGAAGTAAAACGCTGAGCATGTCTAGTTATGTTTCAAACTAAGTTGACTTAATGTTTTCAAATGTGAGTTCTCAATAATGCAAACCAAATATGTCTAAATATCAATCGTCATGTAAACTGAAAAATGTAATACGTTATCAAGTCCACACAAATTCTATCACAATCGAAACTACTTAATGGTGGTTACACTCCCTATTGGTTCAAGTAATAGGCTAATGAAGCAAGCGAGAGAGAGGGAGAGATAGAGACCTTTAACTGCTGCCCAAAAGGCTAAATTAGCCTTAGATGAATCTGCTCAACCTCACCATCCACTCAACCTTCTTCATCCACTCAACCCTTACCATCCAAACCATCATCTTTGTATCATTTCAATAATTTATGTAATTCCAAAAATTATTAATGAGAATACGATATTTTAGTGCATATTGAAATTTCTTAAAAATGTATAATAATAATAATAACAATAATAATAATAATAATGAAATATTATTTTATTGTACCTCTTCTAATATCTGAACATAGTATATAATGAAATATTTTTTTATTGTTGCCCGCTTCAGCCTCGTTGAAACCTGTCCCAATAAGTGTCTACCAAGTGTTATGCTATAATGATAACTGGGGACCTATGCCATGCATGTTTGTTTCTGCCACTGGGGTCATGTCCCAGATTGTTTAAATGTGTAGGAAGGGAATCACCTTCCCGTTTTGATTACGCCACTTAGGTCGCATCCCAAATTGTTTAAGTATTAAAAACCTTTCTTATAGTATAGAATGAAATGTATATTCATTTATGTAGCTGGAGTCACATCCCAGATCGTTTAAGTGTTAAAGAAAATGTTTATTAGTGTTTATTCCACATGATTTCAAACATCTCCTGTTTGATTCATTAAGTTCATGCCGATAAATGACTTGCTCAGATACTTAAGGTTTTGAAATGTTTAACTATCGTACGAATGGCCTCATTCGCAAGAGTTAGTCAAGTGAATGCTGGTTTGTTCGCACGGGTTGATCATAAGTATGAAGGAACATGAGGATGAACGTGTTACCCGAGTAAAGTATCATGAGAATAACAAGTCACTCGAGTAAGCTACTCATTTGCACTAATAGCTCATTCGTGGGGTTCATTAGCACAACCCGCACATCAGCAAACTCACGATGCCATTTCACCAATTCTTGATGGTTTTTTGACGATTTTTGGCTTGGAGAGATGCGCAAATTGTTTTGGAATGATTATGGGTGATTAATTATGAAGATCACTCACTGTAAGGCCGGAATTGCTTCAAAACTCGAATTACATATAATGTTAAACTTTAACATCTTGATTGTACGATTTGGGTTGCCAAACTTCCTGAAAATTTGATAAGGAACGCGATTTAGATAGTGTTTGGAAATGGTAAACTTAATTTGGCCGAACTAACAAAGATGAACTCAGATTTGATGACTACAGGTTCAATCAAAAGCAAGAATATGAATATCAAACGTTGATCCTCAAATTTGAGTTTAAATCTTCATTTTCGATCTTACAAGTGAGAAAAAACACAAGTTTGAGTGTAATGGTGGATTTTATGAATGGATATGGTTGGAAATTAGAATGGTGTGGATATGGAGCTTATACATGCTCTTGTCATTATGTTTGCTTATTTGTACAAATGAGTTCATTCATGGCCTTCATTCGTACGGATGGGTTATTCAGTTGGTTCCATTCGTATGAATGAGATGCTTTTTCACCTACATGTTTATAGTTTCTTTCAACGAGTTGTTCTTAAAGTTGTAATTTCATACGATTAGTTGTACTCGTTTCTAGTTGACCCAAAGGTGAATTTAGGTGTAGTGTGTTCTTTGTGAACGTTCGATGTAATACAAACTATACTTATCTAACTACATATGTTCATGAACATGTGTGTGTTTAGTTATATTAAATGACTTGATTCAGTTTAGAGGCTTAATCTTTGTTATTGTTAGTATCACATGAAATGTGTGTGTGTGTATGTGCATGTTCACCTATGCATGGTATATTAAGATGATGTACGAGTCGTACCTGAAAGCTTAGACGGATTGTCACCGTCTCCCCTTATTAGGAGAATTTCGTCCCGAAATTCACTTCGAGTCACTCCTAGTGATTTCTCGTGTAAATAGTTGGGGGTATTTTTCCAGCAAATGGTCTTCACGTTTTGATGTTAATTCAGGCCCGCGCTTTGAGTCCCATCTAACTTTCACGAACGGTATACGACTGCGCTTGAGTTTTTTGATGTCATGATACATGATCTCCACTGGCTCTTCGATGAAATGGAGTTTATCATCAAGGAGTATTTCATCAGTGGTATAATAAGTGATTCTTCAGCCAGACACATTTTAAGGTTCGATACATGGAAAACATCGTGCACTTCGCTGAGTTTAAGTGGTAGATTGAGTCAGTATGATACCAGATCGACCCTTTTGGTAATCTCAAAAGGTCCAATGTATCTTGGAGCCAGATTGTCTTGCTTATCAAAACGAACAACCTCTTTCCATGGAGATACTTTCAGCATCACTTTGTTGCCAACTTGAAGTTTCCTACAGTTTTCAGCATAGCTTTATAGATGAGCTAGATTTTATTAGTGGCTTCTTGGATCAGTTTTGTACATGTGAGTTGACTTTCTTCGATTTCGGTCCAACATTATAGAGATCAGAACTTTCTCCCGTTTAGCGCTTCACATGAGACGCACTAGATACTCATGTGGTAACTGTAATCGTACGAAAATTCGATCAGAGGGAGATAAGTATCCCAGTTGCCACCAAAGTCAGTTACGCTGCTTTGGAGCATATCCTCTAAAGTTTGAATTGTTCATCTGGTTTGGCCGTCGGTTTGAGGGTGATATATTGTCCTTAGTTCTAACATGTGCCCAAAGACTTTCGTAGAGGTTTTCAGAATCGAGAAGTAAAACGGATGCCACGGTCAGAAATGACTGAAGTTGGCAAACCATGCCTGACTACGAGTTCATGATATAAAATTTGGCTAATATCTCCATGGTGTATTCTTCTCAGATGGGTAAGAATTGCGCGGATTTGGTTAGACGCTCAATAATCACCCAAATTGAGTCATGGCTATTAGAGTTTCTGTGCAACTTGGTGATGAAATCCGTAGAGATTTGTTCTCATTTCCACAATGGGATTTTTGGTTGTTGTAGCCCCGAAGGTTTCTGATGTTCTGCTATCACTTTCAAGCAAGTTAAGCACATAGTAACATAAACTACAATATCTTTCTTCATGCCAGGCCACCAATAAAATTATTTGAGGTCATGATGCATCTTATCGACACTTGGATCGATAAAATTCTTTGATGTTGCCTAACAAAGGAACCCAGTCTCGGTCCACAAAGTAAAGTACTTCTTCAGACTTTTTCTGTAGTTGTTTGTCTATCCCACGTAAATTTTATCCATCATAGATGGTTTCAATGAGGGCCTCCCATTGGGCTTCGCAAATCTGCAACAGGAGGTTAATTTGAATAGTCATTCCCATAGATCTTACTCGAGTGGGTTTGAACCTTTCCTTGCGATTCAACGCATCTGTTACCACATTAGGCTTGCCAGAGTGGTAACAAATTTCACAGTCATAATCGTTATGAAGTTCCACTCATCATCTTTTCCTCATGTTTAACATGTTTTGATCAAGCATGTTTCGGGAGACTCTTGTGGTATGTGAAGATCGTGCACTTGGTGCCACAGAGGTAGTGTCTCCATATCTTGAGCATAATATTACTGCTCCTAGCTCCAGATCATGAGTAGTGTGGTTCTTACGTAAACCCTGAGCTGACTAGAGGTGTAGGCAATCACTTTTTCCCTCTGTATGGGTGCATTGCATACCTTTTGTTTTAGGAGTTGCAACGCTTCTTCTTGCTTGCGAAACCATTCAAAGTTCTCTCCTCTCTGTGTCTGGGTGGTCAAAAATAAAGGTAATTTTGAAAATTCTAAATGAAACGATGGTAATAGCCTTCCAACTGGAAGAATGTCGGATTTCGGTTGGGGTCGTTGGAACTTCCCACTGCTTTACTGATGATATCTTATTGGGATCCATGTGAATGCCCTTTTCATTAACCATGTGTCCCGGAAATGGACTTCCCTAAACCATAATTCATATTTAGAGAACTTCTCATAAAAAAAATTTTAGTTAGCAACTCATGAATTTGTTTCAAATGTTGTTCATGATCCATTTGTCTTTGGGAATAAATGAGAATATCGTCAATGATGACAATTATGAATTTATCCAAGAATGGTTTGCACCCCCGATTCATTAGATCCATGAAAACTATAGGAGCGTTGGTTAAACCAAATGGCATCATAAAGAATTTGAATTGTCCATATTGGATCCGAAGGCTGTTTTGGGAATATCATCTATTTCAAAGCTCAACTGGTTGTAACCCGATCAGAGGTCAATTTTTAAGAAGTATGTCACACCTTGTAGTTGATCGAAGCGACCATCAATTCATGGAAGCGGGTATCGGTTCTTGACCGTTAGCTTCTTAAGTTCTAAGTAGTCGATGTACATACTGAAGGATCCATACTTCTTCTTAACAAATACGACGAGGGCTCTCTAGGGCGAGAAACTCGGTCTTGATGAATCCTTTGGTAAGAAGTTCTTATAGTTGACTCGAAAGTTCATGCATCTCAAATTGGGCAAACTTGTAGAGGGGTTTAGCAATAGGTGAAGGTTCATGTACCAAATCGATTCAAAGGTTGATTTTTCGGACAAGAGGTAGTTCGAGAAGTTCATCGGGAGAGACCTCGGCATAATCTCAAACTATTGGAATATTCTGTGTATGTTTTTCCGTGTCTTTCTTTTATTTGACATGTACGATAAAGGCCTCATAGTTCTTTCTCATGTACATTGAATTTTCATGCAAGAAATAATTCCTAGACTTCTCACAATTCATTCACCTTGGATGATGAGGGTCTCACCACTTGGCAAGGGAATCAGGATCTTCTTTTTGTGACATACGATTTCTGATTGATTTTCAGAGAGCCGATGCATGCCAATCACAACTTCAAAACTCCCGAGTTCAATGGTGATTAGACTTATCTCAAACTCATGATCGTTGAAGTTCAAGGTGCACCCTCGAATCATGTTGTTGGCCTGGATTAATCTACCGTTCGCAAGGTCGATCGAGTAGATGCTATCAAAGGTTTTGGTGGGAATACCAAGCAGTGATGCACACTCACTGGAAATGAAGCTTTTTCCCGTTCATGAATCAAACAATATAGATGCATATAATTATTAAGAAAGAAGATACCTACATGGGAATCTTTTCTAGCTTCCTTAGCTCCTAACTAGAAAAATCTTCCCCGAGCTTGATTCCCACCTTCACCCTGCTTGTTCTGTGAGAAGTGTTGATGAAATGATCAGGACTAAGCATACCCTCTTGCTTCGCTTTGGTTCCCTGCAGTACTTGGTGAAGTGCCCTGTTTGGTTGTAGTTCCCACACGCGGGGCAGGGTCCTTCATGATAATAAGGGCACTTGTTGCCTTTTACGGCGTTCCCTGTGTATAACTTCTTCTTTTGGGTCACTGCCCCATAGTTTCGGGCAATAATGGCATTGTTACTTTTAAGAAAAGTCATCTTAAAAAACAGGGTTCCTAACCATATCTTTATTAGATGAAACTATTGAATGCTTTAAACAAGTAAAGATTGACTGAATGCACATTTAAAAGGATGTTTGAACATAGAGTTTCTATTCTAAAATTAAATCTCTTAAAATTGTGATATAAAGTCCCTACACCAGCTCTAATGAAACTAATGTCTACAAGCAGTAAAAAAAATCACATTATTTCCCATTTAACTTTTATTGAAAATATTCTACTTATTTCAGAACAGACCTTGCTGGCTTAAAGGTATTTTCATCTTGAAATACCATTTATTTTTATTTTTTTCATTCTAATTTACCTGTTTATGTTATCATTGATGTAGGTGCACACACCTGAAGACGATATACAATAGAGAGCCAAGACCCATTTTCAAGTCTCGTTTATGACTAACGATATGTAAATGTAGGAATTATAAATGTACGCATCATACATGAAGCCTTTGATGCATTACTCTCTACAAGCTAAAGGGGGCTTTTATACTGGCAATGCAATTTTAGATTTTTTTTTATCCTTGAAAATTAGAGATTGTACTTGCTTTTCATTTAAATCAAATAGTGTTTAGTATATATAGGTCAAATGAATATATTATGTTCTTAAAGATTTTCTTTAACATATTTTTGTTATCGTTGATGTAGGTGTACACACCTACAGATTAGACACGAGGGTGGGCCAAGACCCATTTTGATGTCCCGTTTATGACTCATGATATGCAATTATAGGTAATGTAAATGTACGCATCATACATGAAGCCTTTGATGCATTACATTCTACAAGCTAAAGGAGATTTTACACTGGTAATGCATTTTTTTAATTTTTTTTATCCTTCAAAGTTAGAGATTGTACTTGATTTTCATTTAAATCAAATAGTGTTTAGTATATATAGGTCAAATGAATATATTCAGCTACTAAAGATTTTCTTAAACAGATGTAGAACGTTTTAAATCATGTAGATCATGGTGTCCTCGATCAATATTTTGTTTAAGAACACCATGATCTACATGATTTAAAACTTTCTACATCTGTTTTAGAAAATCTTTAATAGTAGAATATATTCATTTGACCTATATATATATACTAAACACTATTTGATTTAAATGAAAAGCAAACTTTAAAGGATATTAGGTCAGGTTGGGTTGATCACAAACTCTTTTTGTCCAATTTATAAATAATATCAGGTCATGTAACATCATGTAACAGAAAGAATTTGAAGGTTGTATGCATTATATATAGATTTTGTGGTGACTTTCAACGTTCAATCCGTTCGACGGTAAACAGGTATAACTTTTTAAATTGCCTTTGCATCATCGCATGGGTTTACTTCAAGTAAATATATATATATATATAGAGTGAGAGAGAGGATTTGGTTCTTTTAATAACCCTCCTTAATTGTGGTAACCCAAATAACTCTCACAATATTAACCCAAATCTTTGGGTTTTTTTTCATGACATTTATTATACATGTACAAGACTATGTTCTTTTATGTGTATGAACTATTTCACGAGCATTCGTAAAATTGCACTAGTGTAAAGTTTTGGCAAATTTTAAATGTTATGAAAGAATGCCAAAACTTTACACTAGTGCAATTTCGCGTACGCTCGTGAATTAGCTCATACACATGAAACAACATAGTCTTAAAGGTCATGAAAAAACCAAAGATTTGGGTTGATCTTGTGAGAGTTATTTGGGTTACCATAAATAAAATGGGTTAACAATGGATCCTTCCCCAATATATATATATAGGGGATGGTTCGAATGTTAACCCTTTCTTATTGCGATAACCGAATAACTACATCTTATTACTTTGGGGCCCACATTAAAGTAAATCTAAAGGTTGTGGTTTTTTCTTATTTTTTTATTAATGTAAGTGGGCCCTACATTAATTAAAAAAGAGAAAAAACCACAACCTTTAGATTTACTTTAGTGTGGGCCCCAAAGTAATAAGATGTAGTTATTCGTTTAACGCAATAAGGAACGGTTAACATTTGATCCTCTCCCTATATATATATATATAGGGAAGTGTTCAAATAATAACCCACTCTTAAAGCAATAACCCAGATAACTTTGCCAAGATGAAACCGAATCTTGAATTTTTTTTTTGAACATCATTGTAACACAATTAAAACACTATGTTCTTTTATGAGTTTGTGAAAATTCATAACCGTTTAAGAGATATCATAGTTGTAAGTTTTTGATTTACAGCACTGTAATTGTTTTAGGCCCAAAACTTACAACGATGTAAACTCTCAAACGGTGATGAATTTTCACAAACTCATAAAAGAACATAGTGTTCTAATTGTGTTACAATGATGTTCAAAAAAAAATTCAAGATTTGGCTTCATCTTGTAAAAGTTATCTGGGTTATTGCTTTAAGAGTGGGTTATTATGTGATCCCAATCCTATATATATATATATATATATATATAAGGGTGCTAAATTGACAACTATTTTTACTTGAGAACTAAAAGAACCAATTCTAGCTATGATGGGTTTTTTCTTTACCACAAACAAAGGAGTTTTTGCATGTTCATAACCCCATTTTCTTTGGCTCACGTTGCTTATGTTAATTTCTTTCACAGAACATAATCAATCTGGCGATGTTGTTTCTTCTCCGGTTCGGTTCGAATTTGGTTAGGGCTTCGATTTCTTTAATTGTTTTTGCTTGTTAAATGATGATTGTTAAATTTGGTTAGGGCTTCGAATTTGTTTCAATTTCTAATCAAGGTAACTTGCTGTTACGTCTTTTGACAAGATGTTTAATGCTATAAACTAATCCTTTGTTTTAGGCAAAATCAATTCATCTTTTTTGCCTAGAATCTTATTTAGGCTAAAACTATTGTTATTATTAAGTTTAGTTATTATGATCAATTTTGTTAGTCATTACCATTTATAATTCAAGAATAACGACTGCTTTTTACTTAATTTTGCTGAGGTAATAATTGATTGTTCATCTTTTATGAATATGGATGCTTACTTTCAACTTCATATATAATATTAATTGCATGTGTCATTTTGTCAATATATATGTCTTAGTTCTACTATGTCTAATGTTATGTGCTCAAATTAAATAAACTAAAAAAGTTATATAGGGTTGAATAGGGTTGTGCATTTCATGGGTCATGTTGGTTCAGTCCCAAACAAAACACTCAATACACAAAGTAAACTCACGAATTAGAGAAGGTTTATGTTTTCTACAAAATGTAAATGAAATACAAGGATGTTGCAGAGAAAGAAAATAAAGAAAAAGCTTATTTCATTCAATACACCTATAGGCTTTAAATAGCCTTACACATGCAACGTAAACCATAAAATAAGCCTAAAACTACTAAGTCACCCAAAGAACGGGTAGACCTTTGACCCCTCACCAACGTTCACCTTTCAAACCTATATTTCCACCTTATTTGGTCAAAGTAATCCACCCACTATCCTTTTATTCTATCACTAATTAAATTAAACTAAAAATCTTATTAATAAAACATAGACAATAAAACATAAGTCAAGATTAAAACTAAAAATTTCCCCCTTAATCTTAACTCATCATCCAAGCATCGGTTCTTCCTCTTCGATCAAATTTGCTTCTTTCTCTTCATCCTTCCATTTGGTGCATTCATAACCAAAATGACAAAACGTTCCACAATTGAAGCACCGAAACCTGCTTTTATCACCACCTCGACCCATACCTCTTCGTCGACCTCTTTCACCTCTACCATAGCTCCTCCCACGGCCTTTTTCGCGTGCACTGCTTTCACCATATCTTTGTTCAGCCATCAAAAGTTGTCCTTTCTGTTCCTCCTTTTCTTCATGACCTTTCATACGCTCTTCATACGCCTTTAATCTTCCGACAGCTTCATCAAAGAGCATCGTGTCCAAATCGAAGCATTGCTCAATTGAAATTACAATTTGAAAATAAGGCTTAGGCATGGAGTCTAGAAGCCTTCTTACCAATTCCTTTTCTTCAAACTCTTCTCCAAGAACCCTCGCCTTTGATGCTAAACCGTTCAACTTTGCCACGAAATTATCAATCGCTTCGCTCTCCTTCATGCGTAATCCTTCAAGCTCCCTCCTTAGTGTTGAAAGCCGAGCTGCTCTAACCCGTTCAACTCCCAAATACCGAGTCTTTAGTCCGTCCCACACTTGTTTTGGATCGGTGTGACTCGCCGTTCGTAAAACCATCTCCTCCGGTATGGCTTGAAATAGGAAAGTGAGAGCTTGCTTCTTCTTCTTTGGGTCCGGTTCTTCACCTAATGTCCTCGCTTCGACAGTCTCCCATAAGCCATAAGCATCCATAATCGACTTCACTTTTAGCGCCCATACCGGGTACTTAGTCGCCATCAAATTCGGAACTTGGTACAACAACGAGCCTGCTTCTTTGGCTTGCACCATAGCCATTCTTCACTTCCTTTTTTTCTTTGAACTGACTGGTCTCTTTCTTTGTTGTTTTCCTTTCTTATCAGAACCTACCTTTCTTCAATCTCTTTCACAACACAACTCTTTCTTCTCACACAGATCTTGATTTTCTTTCTTCCTTCTGATCGCTGATCTTCTTTTCTTTCTTTGCATCACTTTCTTTCTTGCTTGGCTGCACTTTCTTTCTTTCTCTTTCTTTCTTTGCTGAACTAAATCAGCCCTCTTTCTTGTTCTTCCTTGCAAGATCTTTACATGAACTTGCCTTCCTTTCTGCTGCTTTCTTCTAAGGATCGAACCCTATGGGCTCTGATACCAAATGTTGGTTCAGTCCCTAACAAAACACTCAATACACAAAGTAAACTCACGAATTAGAGAATGTTTATGTTTTCTACAAAATGTAAATGAAATACAAGGATGTTGCAGAGAAAGAAAATAAATAAAAAGCTTCTTTCATTCAATAAACCAATAAGCTTTAAATAGCCTTACACATGCAACGCAAACCATAAAATAAGCCTAAAACTACTAAGTCACCCAAAGAACCGATAGACCTTTGACCCCTCACCAACGTTCACCTTTCAAACCTATATTTCCACCTTATTTGGTCAAACTAATCCACCCACTATCCTTTTATTCTATCACTAAATAAATTAACTAAAAATCTTATTAATAAAACATAGACAATAAAACATAAGTCAAGATTAAAACTAACAGGTTGTAAGTGAAAAACTTACAATGATTTTAGCCATTAAACAGTGATGAATTTACATAACTTATAAAAGAAAAAATTGTTCTAAATGTGTTATAATGATGTTAAAAAAAATTCAAGATTTGGTTTCATCTTAACGTAGTTATCAAGGTTATTGCAATAAGAGTGAGTTACGTTTTTTCGTAGTCCTATATATATAAAAAATATTTGTTAATATAAATAAACAAATATAATATTTAATAAAAAAAAACTTATTAAAAACAATTATTTAGGCCCATGAGCCGGCTCATGCTCGACAAGTGAAGCTCGGGCTTTAGCTCAAGCTAGATAACTAAATGAGTCAAATTTCAAGGCTCGATCACGTATAGGATCGACTCTTTAAAGTTTTCAACCGATACGATGTCGAGTATCTCACGATCCGGTTTTTATTCATTTACACCGGCGTGTAAAATCCGACGACGACCAAGCTCGATTGATTCGTTTCTTATTATATTATATATATTAAAAGTCATGAAAAAGGAATGGGATAATTTTAGGATTTAAGAGTTTGAACACATATATATTAAATGATGATTTTTGTCATTTGTGAGTTTTTTTAATTTTTTTTGAAATTGTATTTTTCAAAACTCGCTTTTACGACTAAGTATGCTTTCTATGTTTTATGATGGATGCTAATTGGTTTTATAACAAAGCATACGTTAGGATTTATGATAAACAGAAAGCTTATGTGATGTTTTTAATCTGTGTTTATGCATTAAAGATATTGTGTTAGTTTTAGGATTTTAGAGTTTGAACAAAATTATTATTATTAAATGATGAAAACTCATGAAAAGGAATAGTATAATTTATGAAGTTTTGGAATTTGACACACTAGAATTTTTTGAATTTTTAAGTTTTGCCACAAAACTCATGAAAAGGAATAGTGTAATTTATGAAATTTTGAAATTTGACCCAATAGAATTTTTTGGATTTTTAAGTTTTGTCACAAACGAAATAATCAAATAGGAATGGGTATGGAACATCTTCAATTATGACACTGTATGCAAGAAGATGCCACATATGAATTAATAAATATGTGTGGTACGAAACTATGCTATCATGGCATTGTACTCAAAGATAAAATATTATCAACTTAATTTTTATTTGCTTCTTCTAGCTTTGAAGAGAGAAATAGAAGAAAAAAACCCTAATTGTGTTATTTGCTATTGAGAACACGATTTCATTTTCATTACATAATTTACTCGTAAACCTTTGAAACATGTTAGATGACCACTTATTATTTCAACTTCGTTAAAATAAAAGCTACAAAGGACGTGATTATGAAAGGAAATGACTTTACATAAGCTAAGAAGTTTTTCAACATAATGGCTAAAAGGATCTCAAATTTTTGTGAATTTGTCAACTGATTCGTCAAAAAACTCCCTTCTCAGTACGCTTTTGGACGATAGCTACAATTTTAAGTCCGTATGAAAATACCATTTGTTGTTTAGCAGGTCTGGCGAGTCGCAACGCGCGCGGGATTAACACTAGTTACAAGTAAAGTTTATTATATATCAACGGATTTTAGTTTTTTTTTTGTATATCAAAAGACACACGACTCAATATTACCCCGAGCATTAGAAAAAAAAATAGTCTTTCCCGAATATTTAAAGAATAAACGACATAAACTTTAGGATATGTTTATAGTTTTTGTGAATTTTTCGTGTATAAAAAACTAGACTATTATCTCATGTAATACACAAGTTTGATATAAAATATTAATTAGTTAGTAATAAAAATATATAAATTATAAAACGATATTCTAAGATAAAATAAATAATTTACATACTAATGAATACTTTAAGTAATAAAACATTAGCCGTTCAAAAAAAAGTAATAAAACATTAATTAAAAACTTTGATATCTATGTAAATAATATATGATATTTTTAATTTGTAATATTTGTTATCTTTGAACTAATTATTAATAAAACTTCAATTTGTATTCTATTAAATACTAACTTTCATATATCATAAAGGTAAAATATAATTTATGTAATTATTAAATTTAAACGATTCAATTTAAAAATAGCGTTAAACATAAGGATTAATTGTGTAACTTTCTCTGTCATTTTTGCTTTGGTTTTTAAATAAATTAAAAAAAAGGCAATGGTTTATAAATATCTTATTGTTTAAAACTCTGGTTTATAGTTTATTTTATTTTTTACAAAAAAACTGATTTTTAAAGAAAACATGTTTTTTATATAATTGATTTTCTAAAAATAAAATATTTATTATTTCAAAAAATTTCATATTTTATAAACTTTTTAAAATGTGTTTTCTAATAAAAAGTTAAATATAATATTATTAATTATTAGTATTATAATTTTTTAATAAGAAAGATAGTTTAATTAATTAAAAGAAGAAAATTAAATGAATTTGATAGATTATTGAAATATGGCAATATAAGAGGTTGTTTGGTTGGGTCTGAATCATAAAATACTGAATGGTTAAGACATCTGAATGATTAATTGTTGAACCAGTTAAGAGAGTTTGGTTAAAACATCTAAATAAAAATAAAAAATCCCACATTTCTATCAAAAACCCTACCCTACCCCTTGGTGTAAATGTTTGTTACCTGTTTCCGAAACATTCTGATGCGTTAGTTTAACACATCCGTTTTTGTACATAATAGAGTCTGTTTTCGTAATTATAGTTTATATCTTGAGTCGTTTTTCGTTCCTTTGTACATTTTCTTATTTTTGAACATGATTATGTCCCGGGGGAGCGGAAATGAAGGCAAACGAGCATCGGAATCAAGTGCGGTTGATCGAGCGAAGAAATTGAAGAAATTAACCCTAGGCGGTACGCCCCAGGCCAAGCCTTGATCCCAGGCGGTGCGCCTGGGAACATTCTCTGATTCCTAACACTCTGCACGAACCGCCTGATCAGAGTGCACGGCCGCAGGTGATGCGCCAGCAGGCCTCAGCCGCCCGACTAACTTGTCCCGCGCGCACCACCTAGCCTCATGCACCCCCGCTAAGCGATGCGCTCCACACCTATTTCAGCTCCAAAACCATAATTTATGGCTTTCTACAAAAGGGACGCGTCGACATCCGTTTTGGGAACTCTTCTTGCACCTTAGAACCCTAATCTCGCCCCTGGAGCTGCTGGAGCTTAACCATGGATGTTTGGGCTTGATTTGGGGTGATTGAAGAGAAGATTTCAAGGAAGAACTTGAGTAATGTTCTTATTTCTTTAGTTTGTTATTGTAATCAGTAGTTTAGCATGTTTTAGACTTGATTCAGATCTGTTAGCTATTGTTATCATGATTATTGGCAAGATCTTGGTATTACCTAGGTTTGGGATGATAAAGTTGTGAACTTTGTGATGTTTGGACTTGATTTATGATTATGGATGATATATGCTTTGTAATCAGTTGTAAAGGTTGAATCTTTGATGATATTTGCATGTGTTGAATGATGATATTTGATGATTGATAGATCCATGTGTATCTAGGAATGTCTTTCCATCATTAGATACATGTTAGGGTTAATGACTTTGTGTTTTAGGCTAGTTTGTGGATTGGTGATCACATTCCATAGGATTTGATATCATTAAGTGTTGTAATTCTCATATGTGACCTAACCTAGAAATCCGGGAGGTGATAGGTTAGATGGTTGGTCTATTTCACTAGGGTTATTTGAGTTAAACAACCCGAGAGGGCGTTGTCTTAGATTTCCTTAGTGTTTGTGTCAATCCATGTCAAAGTAGTCAATTTTACAACTCTCTAGTGTCTCAGGATACACGCGGGTGGAGAAATCCGGGAGGTGATCCACCCTTTTGAGTGCAATTGCATATCGGGAAAATCCAGAAGGTGACCCGGTACACTAGTGCATACATAACATTCTTAGGATTTCCATTGGTGTCACCTGGTATCTGATCTGGGTCCCATTAGGTCATTCTAAGTTTGTTTCTTAAGATCATATTCTTCATCCTTAACAAGTCAGTCCAAGTCATCACATATCACACTTTTGATTCTCAGCCTAGGTATAACAGTTTTCCTTATTGGAGTTAGATTCCATTTTACAGTCTCGGTGTTAGTTGCAGTTTTAGTGTTTAGTCGTTAGTTTAGTTAGTTAGTTAGTTGAAGTCTCAATTAGGTTTTCAGAAGTTGCACCAACCCCCCCCCCCCTTTACTTTATTTTGTTCATAGTCCAGGTTAGTTTTGTCAAACTAGTGTCCTTAGGGTTCGATATCCGGTCTTCCACAAGTTATACTGTCACTGATAGGTACACTTGCCTACGTAGCGGTCTAGTTTAGGATTTCCGATTTTAACTAGGTGTTTAGGTCAAGTCTAGGTGTAGGATTAGTTATAGTGTTTTTAGCTTAGGATATACAGTTTTAATTGTCTTATTTTTAGGGTACGGACCGCACGCATCACACTCTCTTAATGTTAGTGATAGACATTAAGATAATGAGGCATTAAGATATCTATCGACGGGTAGTATCTTCGTAAAATGTAGAATTGTCTGAAAGGGACTAGATATGGGTCCCATAGTTATCTTGAACACTGTATACTGAAAAATTGCATATCATATCATATTGTTTAACTTAAACATTATGAACTCACCTGCTTTGTGCAGATCTTTCCAACTCAAATCTTTTTGCAGGAAGACAGTGACAATCGGTGAGGTTGCATGTTTAACACACTTGTAACTAAATAATTTGGGTTGGTTTGGATTGTAAACTGAAATTTTGATTGTAATGACGAAACCCTTGTAATATATTGTCTTTAAGTTAATCTGTGTGTTATGATACCGGATCAAGTAAGTAACACCTCATCTATGAGACATCACCACTATGCTTCCGCGACCTTCTTACTGTGTTCAGTGACATCATCAACAGGTGACGAGAGGTGAGGGTGTGACAAATAGAAATATATATTATATGGTGAGTGAGCCCTACTACTAATTATTATATATATATATATATATACTAGAGTATTACCCCGTGTATTACACGGGTTTAATATAAAGATATTAAAAAGTTAGTAATAAAATTTAAAAAAATTATAAAACAATATTTTAAGAGAAAATGATTAATTTACATATTAATGAATACTTCAAGTAATAAAAAACTAATTAAAAACTTTAATCACTATACAAATGATATATGATATTTATGATTTGTAACAATTATTATCTTTTAACAAATTGATAATAAAGCTTCAGTTTGTATTATATCAAACACTAACTTTTATAAATCAAAAATGTAAAATATATAATTTATTTAATTATTTAATTTTAATGACTCAATTTATTTATTAACGTTAAATATAAGGACCAAAAGTGTAACTTTCTCAATCATTTTTTTACTTTGGTTTTTAAATAAATTTAAAAAACGTCATGAGTTTATAAAAATCTTATTGTTTTAAACACTGGTTTATATTTTATTTTATTCTTTAAAAAATCATTTTTAAAGAAATTTTTTTCTATATAACTTTGATTTTCTGAAAATAAAGTATTTTTTATTTTAAAAAAAATTAATATTAACTTTTTTTTTACATTTTATAAAATTTTCTTATATGTGTTTTCTAATTAAAAGATAATTAATATTATTAGTTATTTGTATTATGATTATTTAATAGGAAAGATAATATGATTATTTAATAGGAGATAACTAAATGAATTTAATAAAAGTTGACATGTGGCAATTAAGGTGTAAGAACATGGCATGTGGCAAAAAAACATATTTGTTTATTAGTGTAGTAAGATATATATATATATATATATATATATATATATTCAATATCATACATTCATACATATATTATATTATAGATATTATTATATATTATATTATTTAGGTATCTAATCCATGCAGTAACGTTTTAAAAATTTAGACTTTGACCATCAAAAGTTTTTTTAACTTTGAAAAGTAATAAACATAGATAGGGGTATTAAATTTGAAAATTTTGCTTAGAGATTTGAGTTTTTATTAAATTTGAGAAGTTTGCTTAGAGATTTGACTTTTATTTTAAATCAAATAATTGGTTGCCAAAACGGATTTTATGAGTAATTTTTTCTATTATTTAAATAACTTATTTGTGAGAATTTTGTATAATTTAATGTTTTTATGAAAAATTTGTATAGAGTTTATGATAAGAGATTTGATTTTGTTATGTAAATTATGATTCTGCAAATAATATATATATATAACACCATTCTCAGAAGTATACTGTGATAATTCGTCGTAACGCGCGAGAAAATATACCTAGTTAATATAAGAATATGAAAAGTGATAAAATGTATGTTTGTTTAATTATTAGTATAGTAGGAAAGATAATATAAATAAAAAAGATAAAATTTAGTGTAAATTATCGATATGGTCATTGTGGTTTGGTAGTAGTTCATCACTCTTGGTACTTAGGTTTCATAAATTAACCATATAATTCCTAACTTTTGATATTAGTAACACATATAGTCTTTAGGTCAACAACAACCTTACCCACTTTTCAGTAGGGTCTGGGGGAAGGATATATACAAACCTTACCCCTATCCCAATTGGGATAGAGAGGCTGCTCCGAAAGAGTCACCGGCTCAAAGTTATCGTTTGAAGTTGATCATCCCAATAATTACCCTTATATAATTGACCAAATTACCCTAGTATAAGAACTATATGAGTAATTTGTGAAACCTAAGGATCAAAAGTGAAATCTTAACAAACCACATGAACCATCTCGGTAATTTTACTCTAAAATTTATTTATAAAAGTATTAATAAAAATAAAATAACTTACATGTCATAAAATCTATACTCTCTAATAAAAGAGTAAATATTTTACCACATGTCAATTTATTAGGTTATTATTGCTACATGTCATTTTTTTAAAACAATTATTGCCACATGTTATTTTTTAATCGTTGCAATCATTTTCTCTCATATTAAATGATAATTAAAATTATATTCTTTAATTTATTAAAAAATTTTAAATCTAATAACTAATGACTTTATATATTTTTTTCATATTAAAAAAATAGTTCTAACAAATAAAAAATGAAATCTTTTTTTATTAAAAAACACAATTAAACAAAGTTTACAGATATGAAAATTTTCTATAAATGAATTTAAAAAAAAATAAGAATTTTTTTAAATTTGTAGTTTTAGGAAAAATAAAAGTATTGTAAAAAAAGTTTTTTTTAAAAAAAACAAGTATTTTAAAACAAGTTTTATTAGAAAGTATATAACATTTCAATTTTTAACTCGTGTAATTTACGGAATTTTACCTAGTAACCAAATATACAGATATTAAATAAATTATGTTTAAATAATCAATTTAATTATCCATAAATTCCAATCAGAATAAAGTCGAACAAGAGTGGGTAGTAACTCGCACACAACTCCATTCTCTGTCTCCGCCGGCCGGCCACCGACGCCCTCTTATTCCGGCAAAAATCTCCGGTCTCAAATACATTCCGACAAAAAGTTATCTATCCCGTCAACACTCTCTTTACACGATCTCGAATTAATCCTAATTTGCTTCTGTCAGCAGCTGATGAAATTCCCATTCAAATTGACATTTCATAAATGCAATTTCAAGATCCAGTCTGCTTCTGCAACATGTTCTTGAAAATCTAGAGTATTATGGCTTGTTTTTATCAATACTTGGAAACTTAGTGTTCAACCAATCGGTTCTTGTTTGTTTATGAATTTGTGCATCTGGATAACATTATTCCGAACATATTTATTCGTTATTCAGTCTTCAATATAGCGAGAAATTGTCTGCGATCAAGGTGATGGACAATTAGGGTTTGCTTAATTTTGGACGGGGATCATGGGGTTGAAGGTTTTAGGTGAGAATAGAGTAGAGAAATTGAAGAAATCGATTTCAAGATCATCGAAAATGAAGCTGTGGATGATCAGGGCTACAACGGCGGTGTTGTTGTGGACCTGCTTGGTTCAGTTGACGGCATTAGGGGATACATGGGGTCCTATGGTTTTGAAGGGTTGGCCTGTTCATGATCCTGTTTCTGCTACTGCTTTAGATGTCAAATTATTGCCAGTTGTTCCTGCTAGAGTGGTTCCACCCAAGAGTGAGTTCTTTAATTTTCTATTTTTGGTGATTGTTATGTGATTTGTAATGATAATTGTGAGATGAATTTGATCATGCTGAATGGTGTTGGTGAGTCTTTGAAACTGATCTGATTAAGAGGATCATATAGATCAGATTCTGACAGGTTATAGAAGAAGATGAGTTTTGACATTTGTGTGTATGTTCATAGATGTATCTATATCTGTTTTCATGTTGTAACATCTAAACCTTGTTGGTTTGTGACTTTTTATGTGGTTAAAGAATCTCATGACCCAAGTAAGCATATGATCAAAGATAATATGCAAGCAAGCTAAGAAAGTTAACCTTTTTTGGTTCTTTTCTGCCATTTTGTATGAAACTTGTCATTTACAACATGTCTTTTTGGGTATAGTTGTCATGTCAATGCTTCATGTTTGATCCTAGAGAAAGTCCAGGCTTCTAGTTGTGATCAGTAGTTCTTAAACTGAATAGTACTCATCATGTTAGTTCTTTATTTGGTTTCTTGTTTCAATCTCTATTGGAGGTTTCTGCTATATTAAATTTTAATTTGGTCGGCCTGTGACCATGCGTTTTCTGTATTGAATTCCGTCTAAATCTTGATAATAAACGTGTTTTATGTCGTGTGTAGGGGTTTACAAGAACAATGGTTACCTACTGATTTCATGTAATGGAGGACTTAATCAAATGCGATCTGCTGTGAGTGCTTTCAGTACGAATTAAACCCACATATTAATCTTTTACTTTTTTTATTTAGTAGCAAGTACTATGATTATTATTCAATTATAATTTGACTATGCAGATATGTGATATGGTTGCAATTGCAAGATACTTGAATGTTACACTCATAGTTCCTGAACTTGATAAAACTTCTTTCTGGGCTGATCCAAGGTATGCGAAATTATCTTTAGATTTTAGCATATAGAATCATGACTTATGAGAGTAAATTAATTATTTTTGTTACTAAATTGCAGTGAATTTGAGGACATTTTTGATGTTGATCATTTTATTACATCCTTGAGAGATGAAGTCCGGATACTCAAACAGCTTCCTATTCGGCTTAAAAAGAAAGTGGAATTAGGAATCCTGCATACCATGCCTCCTATCAGTTGGTCTGATATTTCATATTACCACAATCAAGTACATATCGTTTCTCATTTCACTTCCATTTTATAAATTTTTGTGCATACTTTTACCTTTTTCAGTTTAAATAATTTGCCCTTTATGCATCCAGATTCTTCCTTTGATACAAAGATACAAAGTCTTGCATTTGAATAGAACCGATGCTCGGCTGGCCAATAGTGGTCAACCCATTGACCTCCAGAAGCTGAGATGTCGAGTAAATTTTAGTGCTTTAAGATTCACCAGTCAAATTGAAGAATTGGGTAGACGGGCTGTGAACCTTTTAAGAAAAAACGGACCTTTTTTGGTGCTTCACCTTCGATATGAAATGGACATGTTAGCATTTTCTGGTTGTACTCAAGGATGCGATGATGATGAGGTTGAAGAATTGACCCGAATGAGGTTTAACCATTTTCCTTCAACAACTCATGGCATATTCTTTTCTTGAGTTTTAACTTCTTTTTATTGACAGGTATGCTTATCCTTGGTGGAAAGAAAAAATCATAAATTCTGATTTAAAAAGAAAAGATGGTTTATGCCCTTTAACTCCTGAAGAGACTGCCCTTGCATTAAGGGCACTTGACATAGATTCTAACATCCAGATTTACATTGCTGCTGGTGAAATATATGGTGGAGAAAGGCGAATGGCTAATCTAGCATCTGCATACCCAAAGCTGGTTAGTATGCAAAATTATTATTTTTTTTCTTTTCTTTTTTCCAAAGAAATTATTATGTGATTGGCAGGTAAGAAAAGAGACACTATTGGGACCAGATGACCTTAAATTTTTCCAGAATCACTCCTCGCAAATGGCAGCATTAGATTATCTTGTATCACTGGAAAGTGACATATTTGTACCTACTTATGATGGAAACATGGCCAAGGTTGTAGAAGGCCACCGCAGGTACCATTGTGCTTACTTTTAATAGAGGTAGCAATTTTTTTTCCTTTAATTGGGTGTAACAGGTCAAAATGTTTTTTGGTTGAAATGTCATCATCACCATCCCATCAGTTTCATGGATATCTAGTTTTGAATGACCTGAAAGGCCCCAGATTCATGAGATCTCTCAGTTGGGTTAAACATCATAATCATAGCTGTTAAATTGAAATTTTAATTCATAGACTACGAAAAGCATTGCATAACAATTCATAACATACAAGTCACAATACCTAAAAGGTTCTTCTAAAACAAGTCAGCTTACGGCCGGTGAGTTATAGTTTTAATTTGACATAAAACATCTTAAAACATGAGTCAGATTGGTTTGACCAAAAAACATCTCTTTGTCATTTGTTTAATAGATAAGTTATGTATTAGTTAGTTGCTTATGATTACAAAATCAATACTATTATTGTTACACCTAAATCTTTTTTAGAAAATTGATATACAAGGTTGTATGCTATGAAAACAGACCTAAATCTTTTTTAGAAAATTGATATACTATTATTATTCATGATGAAATTGTTAAAGATAAAATAATTTTTCTTGACTCTTTATATATTCAACCAAGAATATAATCTTTTTGATTTGTGTGATAACAATTCAAGAATCTTGATCACTCTTCCAGATATTTGGGTTTCAAGAAGACTATATTACTGGATAGGAAACTACTTGTTGAGTTAATAGACAAATACACGAGTAACTCACTGAGTTGGGATGAGTTTTCGAGTACTGTCAAGGAAGCTCACGCAAACCGAATGGGGAACCCGACCAAAAGATTAGTTATTCCAGACAGACCGAAAGAAGAAGACTACTTCTATGCAAATCCAGAAGAATGTTTGCAGCCATCAGACAATGAACCTGTGCATATCATCTAATCAAAGCTATCATTTTTGCTCATTTTATGCAAAAATTTTCATAAATTTGTACAAGTCGTAGAATCCGGATAATGGTTTTAAAGAGCATCTTTCACACGACCGAAGCGATCAAGCATTTCTTTTTATTTTTATAAAATTATCTTCATTGTTAGTAAGTCTGATTTATGTACAGAAATATTCCCTACATTCCAGGGGTTTAGGCGTTTCATTTCCTGATCAATCTTATGTTTGGACTTTGGAACCAAGAGATTGACATAAATACATGTACATAGTGCTTCATAAAAAAAGCTTTGAGTTAAAAAAATTTGTATTTCATTATTTACTTTTTCTTTGATTTTCTGAAACCCTTTTATCAAGTATAAAAAAATGTACGCATGTAGGTAGTGTTATACACATTTGCATGTATGGCTATGCAAATACGTGTATATAAAATGCCATAAATACCATATATTCAAAAAAAAAATAAAAAAATCTTATACATTAAAATCTATATGTATTATAATCAGCGGTTGAGTTTTATAAAAAGCTTATCTAATTTGATCTAATATATATAAAACAAGATTTAAAGCCATTAGATTTATATTTAAGGGGTGCGTGCATAATAACTCAGGTTTCGAATACGCCATTTTTTGATTTAAAGGGTTGAGATCAGATGTTATGAGAAAAGTTAATAAAATAATATTTTAATCATGATTACTTTTAATAACTTTTTATTAAATTACTTTAGATGTTTATAACATTTATATGCAATACTATTCTTTTTTAAAAGTATATCATAAAATGGAGTGTTTTTTTAACTTTAAAATTATATATATTTGTGTGTGTGTATATTTATGTGTGTGTGTATTTGCATATATAATGAAATGTTGATCTAAAATGTCCATTTTGCCTAAAAAGACAAAAAATAATTTTTAAAAACTCAAAAACTGACCTAAATAAATTTTAATTGAACTCATTTTTGCATCATTAGAACCACTTTGTCGAACCTTAAACCATAAACAATAAACTCTAATACTAGAACCAAAAGTTTGAAATTAAAGCTTAAATTAAAAGATAAAACTAAAAGCTAAAGATCAAGCCTTAAACCCTAAAATCTAAAAGCTAATATTATAGGGTACGATGATACGATTCCAATGTCATTGAAATGAGTTCAAGTGAAGTTCATTTGGATCGGTTTCGAAGGTTTTAAAAATCATTTTCAGTATTTTTACACAAAATAAACATTTTATTTGACTTTGTCCTAATATATATGTATATAATTTTTTTCTCTTTAAAATCGAACAATTATTTTGCTTGTTTCGTAAATTCTTCATGCGTAAAATACGTACTAGTGGATTCGGGTTATTTGGTATACTTACATAAGCAAAGGCAAGGCTTGGGGAAAGGCCCTTGATAGGAGCTCCCAATTGAATGCTAAAAACATTGTTTTTAAATATTTTTGCTTACCTATAAAACGAAAAATGAATACAAATATGATTACATCATGTCACAATTGAAAGTGAACAACGAAAACTATGATATTATAATAGATTTATACAAATATTAACTTATGATGTTACCTTTAAATTCATTATTTAAAACATTGTTATTCTAAATACTTTTGATAGGTTTGCTCTGTTGTTTCGACTAACCCGACCTGCTTTTTACCTGCAGCGATACGTTTGTTTTGTGGTTTCAACTAACCCGGCCTGTTTTTTCCCAAATCTATTTTACCGACCCATTTTTTGTCCCTGTAAAAAAGTTTTGAATCCAACACTCTTCAGATGTATTATTTGATCTTAATGGCTGCGTTCAATTTATTTATTTATTTATTTATTTTTAACAAACATGTAAATTAGTGTGTGATGGCGAAATGTTTGAATGATGCAAGAAAGTGCTGTACCCGAATCATCATTATTGTCTAATATATTCTTTTTTTTTTACAATAGTTAATTGTTGAATTAATTAATTTCTAATTAATAATGATGTTTCAACTTACTAAATTAGATGTATTTGGAAGGGAATGATTCTATATCATGCCAATATTTTCTTAATCACGCTTTGTTAATGGCAATCACTTTCTATTATTGGTAACCGTAAGAACTCGATATCAGCTAATTTACGGAAACTCCACGATTGACTATTATTTTTGAATGTGTAAGATTATGTCAATTTTCATTTAAGTAACAACAATAAGATGGATACAACCTCACGGAATCATAATTTTGTTTAAGATTTAATAGGTTAATTTACGGGATAAGCAACGGGTTAAAAAGAATTTATCTTATATAATAAATCAAAGTTTTTGTTTGTCACATGTCATGTAATGCAACATGTTTCATTTTTGTTTCCCTTCTAAAACTTGAAGCATTAAATATTTATTAACACTCCTTTACTAATAGTGATAATTAATAAATTTGACAAATTATTACTTTAACTTATTTTCTTATATTTAATAAATTATGTATACAAATAAATAATTAAGTCATGAATATCTTACACTTTTAATGTAGAAATTTAATAATATGTTTAGAGTATATTGAAAAAAGAAAATAACTAAACAAAATAAAATAAAATAGATACATTATAAACAAATTGTAAATTATACAAATAATGATTTTATTAAAAATGGGAATATTAAAAACCCGAATTATTTCTTGTCTATTCATATATTTTTATAACAAAATAAAATAAAAATAGATATATTATAAAACAATTCCTAAACAATACAAATAATGATATTATTAATAATAAGAATATTAAAAACCTAAATTATTTCATATATATTTATATATTTTTATACTAGGTTATAGACCCGTGAACTTCACGGGTTGACTAAAAAAGTTGACTTTTGCTTGATTTGGAAGATCATTCATCGAATATTCATAAACATGGTAAACAAATTGAAGGTTACTTACAATTAGGAATTATGAAATTCTTTATAAATTTGAAGCAGATAAAGAAGCAAATGATTATGTAGGTTTACTGCTTACAAAAGATCAAATTCAGTAAATATTATCAAAATATTACTATAAAAGAATACGCAACGATCGCACGCATATCACCTTAAAGTTTGAAGTTGCTTCTAGTGTTCATTAAGACCTCATTTGCACATATATATATATATATATATATATATATATTTATGCTCAAAAGACTTCCCATGGAGATTCTTTAACCAAAGCGGGCTTTGTTTGAACAGCAGCAGGCTTAGCAACAAAAACTATAACAGACAATAGATATAACAAAATAAAATAAAATACATATATTATAAAACAAATCGTAAACTATACAAATAATGATGTTATTAATAATAAAAATATTAAAAACCTAAATTATTTCATGTATAGGGATATGTTCAAATAAAAAGGGTTTTTTTCCGTAAGTAGCCTAAGAAGAAATTACAAGCTGACATGTGGCAAGATTAATTTATAAACATCAAGGGTAGTTTTGGCAATACACATGAAAATTATACAGACCTTCAATTGTGGCGCTAAACATCAAATTCGTTGGTATATGTTCTTTAACTTCGACTCTTGTACATATTACTATCACGATTTCTTCAATTTCGTAATATGAGGATCAATTTCGTTAGGTTTCAGTGTTCAATTTCGTAAAGTGAGGATCAATTGCATTCCAATTTCATGTGTATATGATCGACGTTATCTGCTCACATCAATGTTATCACGATTTCTTCAATTTCTTAAAGTGATGATCAATTCTGATATGTTTTCAATCTTCAATTGCATTATCATATACGATTCTTCTTCAATTGATCCTTTACAGATACGATTCTTCAATTGATGAACCTGCAATTTTATCATAATTTTAACGATATTTTCCAAAATTGAAATAGACTCGAACCTCCTCATCTTTGAGCATATTGATAATGTCTACTAATGCAATCAATTCAGGCATATATCTTAATTGTGTTTTTATTGGATTAATTGAACCTATATTCGACTTCCTCATTTGTGCTACATTCATGTTCAAATTTTCTAATTTACCTTAATATATTGTATTTGAATTATGATATGAATTTATAGAGTATCTAAGTATATGTACTGTGTTATAAATCGTATTATGTATATGTATATGTCTATATATTATACTGGTATTTGAATGCATGTGCAGGCTTATATATTGTATTGTATGAGTATTGGTTTGTTTGTATAGATTTGAATTGTATTGTTTTAGGTATATGTAAATGTATAGATATTGTAATGTTTGTATAAACCATGGTAAAAAAAATGAATTTTATATGTTCAATACATGTCTATAATTGTTTTGTATTAGTTTGCATATTGCAATATATGAATTGGTTTTAAAATTGTGTTGTATTGGTTGGATAATGCACTGGTTTTATTATTGTACTGCTTTATATTTGTTGAATACCTGTGTATAATTGTTTAGCATTGGTTTTCATATTGTACTGGTTCTCAAATTGTACGGATTTACCTTTTTGTGTTGGTTATATTAATGAACATATTGTGTTTTAGGTGTGTGTATATGTCCTGATTCTGGTAAGAAGTGCTATGTACCTGATGTTCCTCAAGAATCTAAACCAGTTGTTGGTATGATTTTTCCTTCAATAAAAAAAGTATTTGATTACTACAAGAACTATGCTAAGTTAGCAGGTTTTGAGGCACGCAAACATACTCAATATGGAACAAAAGGTCTTATAAAAATTAAGTATTTTGTTTATGCGAAAGAAGGTCATAAGACATACAATCACGTTGATACAGTTGTTGACTCTGTTGGTGGTAATAAAAAGTCTAAAGATAGAAGGTGTAGACCATCTAAACGAACATGTTGCAATGTTCAAATCCGTTTAGGGACAACTGAGTGTAAGATATATAGGATATACCTTTTCATAGAGGAGCATAATCATAAATTTGTTAATGAAGAGGATTATCATTTGCTATGTGCAGCAATATCTTTGACATACACTCAACAACTAATTCTTGATTTTTCTAAAGTCAACATTGGTCCAGTCAAGGCCTTTAATATCATGAGAATAATGTGTGGTGGTTTTGAAAATGTTGGAGCAATGGTTGTTGATTGCAAAAATTTTAGGAGAGATATTAATTTGTTTATTGGTGAGTTTGATGTTGAAATGACTGTACGTCGTCTTCTAAAGAAGAAGGAGTTTCTTCCGGGTTTTAGTTGAGAGTATTTTAATGGAGAGAATGAGTCTTTTGGTGGTTTATTTTGGGCCGATGAGGATATGAAGCGAGATTATCTGGCGTTTGGCGATGTTGTTTCTTTTGACGCTACATTTCGTACTAATAGGTAAAATAAAACTCATTTTATGTGTAAAATACAACTCATTTTTATGTGTGTTGTTTTGTCAAATTTAAAGTGTTCTTTTTTTTTTTATTTTTGTTTATTTTAGGTATGATTTGGTATTTGTTCCCTTCACTGGTATTGATAATCATCATCACAACATTATGTTTGTTGCTGCATTGTTATCTTTAGAGAATGCAGATTCATATAAATGGCTACTTCAAAGTTTTTTGAAATCGTTTGGTATTGCACCTAAAGCCGTCGTTACTAATCAGGACCCTGTAATGAAGATAGCTATTAAACACCTTTTACCAAATACTAGACATCGGTTGTGCATGTGGCACATTATGACAAAAGTTGCTGCTAAGGTGCTTTTTAATGGTTAAGTATTTTTTTGTGCTGGATTAGGTATACACATTGTATACTAAATGTTTGCATATTGTACTATATTTACATATATTGTACTGTTATACATATACAATATATGTGTTTTACAGTACAAACAATTACATCCAAACAAATACTATATTTAATAATGTACTGGATTCATTACATAATGTGTGCTGAATTCATTACGTAATGTACTATTTTCTTTGTAATTTGTTGCTTTTATTTGCTCTTACAAACTTATGATTCTTTCTAATAGGTTGGCATCAAGTTATCACAAGATGAGTTGTTTAAGCGTACTATATGTGACAATGGACTGATTCCATTGAACCTAATGAATTTGAGGAACGTTGGGCAAACATAATGATGAACTTTAACATAACTAACAATAAGTGGTTGGCTGATATGTATGAATTGAGATCTGATTGTATACCTGCATACTACCGTAACGAAGCTATGTCTGGCCTTATGTGCACTACTTCTCACTCTGAGTGTGAAAACCATTTTTTTGGTCAAGCCAACAACACAGAGTTGTCTTTGGTTGAATTTATTTGTCATTTTGAAACTTGTATTGAAGCTCAAAGGTTTACTCATAGAAAAAATGATCGCAATACAATGTACACGACACCTGACATGAGAACAAATTACGAGTTGGAGCATCAAGCTGATCTGATTTATACAAGAGAGATTTTTTATGATGTTCAAGATGAAATCATAGCTTTAATCCATGATTGTATGTGTAAGTGCTATGAAACAGTTGATGATTTTGTCCAGTTCTCTATAAAGGAGTTAGATGTTGAAGTTAGTGACACGTACACGGTACATGTTTTCATATATATTGTACTGTTTTTTGTCATTGTACTGTTTCATATTACTTTTTTTATAATGGTTAAGTTCTATTTATTTGTACTGTTTTCATATCTATTGTACTGTTTTTTTGTCATTGTACTGTTTCATATTACTTTGTGATGTTTTTCTCATTTCAGTTTTATCAATTGCAGGTTCTATTTAGGAAAGAAGATATAACCATTAAATGTAGCTGCAACAGATACGAGCCAGTACGGTTTGCTATGTCGCCATATTTTTCATGTTTTACGATCTTGTGGTGTAAAAGACTTCCCTCAAAGATATGTTATGAAAAGATGGACAAGAGATGCTGTACCGAAAAAATCAGCTCGTACTGCCAATGTTCCGGATGTTTGTGCTGACAATTCTGAGTCTGTTGACAAGATTGTGCGTGATATTACGTACTCAAATGATTATATTATCAACCAACTTGTCAAAGACGTCAACCGTTTAACAATTTACAGAGATAAAATAAAAAACTTATCGCAAAAGTGGATGAGGCACCTATTTCTTTGGAACCAGTAAAGAAGAATGCTAGGTTTCAAAATATTGTTGGATGTGATCAGCCATCCTCTGTTACTATTCGTAGACCAAATGGAATAAGAAACAAAGGCTCTGGTAGTCATAAACGCTATAAGTCGTTTCGTGAGATATCTTCTTCATCGAAATCTGTGGGGAAGAAACAGAGGCGTTGTCTTATATGTGGAAAGAGTGGGCATAATCAACGAATCTGCAAGTTCAAAAAAGATGGTGCTGTTTCTGATAATCAAGCTGGTATAACAGAAGATGCCCAAATATACATGACATAGTAGTTAATTGAATAATTTTTCATAGTTTTGTTTACTTTTTTCATTTGAATAATGTAATAAATAACAATGTTATTCTACTTTTCTTTTATATATATATATTATACTGTAATAGACATCGATACTGCGTACAAATCAGTACAAAACAATACTAACCGTGTACAAACCAGTACAAACAAATTCAATCTAATACAATCCAGTACAAACCATTTCAAAGCAGTACAAACCAATAAAAATTAATACAACCTGTACAAACCATTACTAACTATGTATTAACCAATGTAAACCAATGAAACAAGTACAAGACAATACAAACATAATTCAATACAACCTAATACAAACCAGTATAAAACAATACAAACCTCCTACCGTGTACAAACCAATACAATACAATACTAACTGTACAAACCAATAAAAACCATGACATGTGTTCATTCCATTACAACCTGTAAAAACCAATTCAAACTGTAAAAACCAATTCAAACCAATATAAAAAGTTTACAAACCAGTATAAAACCTCTACAAACCATCACAAACAAAAATACATATGTACAAAACAGTTAAAACCAGTACAAACAAAAACTACCTGTGTACAAACCAGTACAACCGAATACAACATGTACAAACCAATAAAAACCATGACCTGTGTTCAATCCAGTACAACCTGTAAAAACCAACTCAAACCAATATAAAAAGTGTACAAACCAGCACACAACATCTACAAACCAGCACAAGAAGAATAAACTAGTATAAGCAATAAAAAGTAATACAACCTGTTTAAACCATTATACAACCAGTACTAACTATCCAACTCATTACTAACTGTGTACAAACCAATAAAACCCAATTCTAATCTTGTGTTTTTCTTTTTTGAATTCTTTTATACGCAGTTCTTCTCATTTGCTTCTTTACTTCTTCATCTAATGCTTCAAACTTCTTGACTTCTTTTGTTACTTCATCATGAATTACATTGACATCTGATAACAATATTTTTGACAAATACTTGAATCTAAGGTCAATGATCATGTTGTTTCCTTGAACTCTCATCCAAAATCCCATAATCTTCTTTCCATTCTTTCATTTCTTTAGCCATATAGGTCTCCATGTGCCTCATTGCAAAAATCCCACAATCGACAAAATTCTTTTAATTTTGCAAAGACATCTCCAACTTTTTAGGTTTCAGATTCACAATCTTTTTATGCAATGTTGGTGACGCATTCTCTAAGTACAATGACACTATCTTTTGCTGAAATCATCACATTCCAAATTAGTCAAACATATGCAAACCAGTACAATATAAACATAACCAGTACAAAAAAAATACAAAATAACAAATACAATATAACCAGTACAACCCAATATAAAGCAGTACAACAAGTACAAATAAATATAAGCATAACTAAACATATGCAAACAAGTACAAACCAATACAAAATAACAAATACAATATAACGAGTACAAACAGTACAAACCAATACAAAGCAATACAAGAAGTACAAATAAATACAAAGCATAACTAAACATATGCAAACCAGTACAATATAAACATAAGCACTACAAAATAACAAGTACAGTACAACCAATACAAACAAATATAAGCATAACTAAAACAAATACATACCTAAGTACCTAAACATATGCAAATCTGTACAATATAAACATAACTAATGCAAACATATTAATATGTGCTGTAATATAAAAAAGATAACTTATTTACCACTTTTCTAACATTGGCAGCATATCTTGCATGCAATCTTCCTCTAATGTTGTCGACAATCTCAATAGCTGGATTTTTTAAATTGAAGCAAACAAGATAGAAGTGGTTGATTTGAAGTACAGGCATGATCAACAAGTTTACTTGGTTGATGGAATGGAATTGTGAACCGGCTAGTGCTACATAGGGACCTTCGTGTAGAGAGCTTAGGACTTAGGAATTTACATGCATTTGTGTCTTCTGCGTTCAATCATTGCACTAACCGATGTCTTTTCGGTTGTGATCAGAATGCTGCCCAGAAGACCACCTCCTCTATTGCCTCCACCACCGCCACCTCCTCTTCCCCCACACACTCCACCTCATCAGAACTCGAATCCAGAGCTGGATCCTGCTACTGATGCTTTGGCAACCCTACTGAGCAGTCAGCTGACTAACCAGCTGAAAGAGGTGATTCCAGATATGATCAATCGGATCCAGAATAACAGCAAAAACTCCGGACATTCATCAGGAGAGGCCAGTGGGAATACCAGTAGTGCATTTAACAACTCCTACAAGTCATTTGTAGGATGTAAGCCGCCTAGTTTCAGCGGTACTGAGGGAGCCGTTGGTTTAATCCAATGGATTGAGAAGATAGAGACTACTCTGGATATTAGCAGTTGTCCAGAGCACCAAAAGGTTCGCTACTCTGCAGGATCATTCAGCAAGCAAGCCTTAACCTGGTGGAGTTCGCAGATCAAGGCCAGAGGAAGGGAAGAAGCAATGGCAATGCCATGGGAAGACTTCAAGACGTTACTGAGGAATGAGTTATGTCCTAAGAACGAGCTATAGAGGATGGAAACTAAGCTATCCAATCATGTGATGAAAGGAGCGGATCACATGGTTATACTACTCGTTATCACAAGTTAGTAGCATTGGTACCAGACATGGTACCAACTATGGAGAAAAGAATTGACAGGTATGTAGGAGGATTACCCGCCTGCATACAGAGTTTGGTTATTACAGCAAACCCTGTCACTTTGGAGTCGGCTATCAGCTTGTCAGGAAAACTTACTGACGTGATGGTAGCATCTGGGACTCTGAAGAAAGAAGTTGATGCTGGAAAGGCAAAGGAAGAATCATCGAGAAAGCCACTCATCAACCCAAGAAAGAGCAGAAGGTCATCAAGAACTATACGATGACCGCCCCACTCAACCAAGTAGCTGTTGCACCACAAAACCTTCATAAGAAACCATACCCTAGCACGTATCCTTTGTGTGCCAAATGCCAGTACCACCATGCTGCTACTACACCTTGCAAACACTACACGTGATGTGGAAAGAAGGGCCATTGTTTCCAGTAATGCAGAATGGCTCCTACTCAAGCAGTGAACAATGCTGCTTTAGCTCTCCCTCCACTCAACAATCAGAATCAAAACAACGTTGGATGCAATAATTGTGGCGAAGCTAGCCACTGCTCAAGGAACTGCCCAAAGAGGATGCAACATGCAGTTCAAGCACCACGTGGAAGAGCTTTTGCTTTAGGAGCTCCAGCTGCTCGTCAAGACCCGAATGTGGTCACTTGTACATTTCTCTTACATGACTTTCATGCTTCTGTTTTATTTGACACTGGTGTAGACCAGAGTTTTATCTCATCCGACTTTGCATGCAAGCATAGTCATAGTGAAGAACTTTTATACTCCCTTTATACCATAGAAGTAGCTGACGGTAACAAGTAACAGTGCACACGATTCTTAGGAATTGCCCATTTGTATTGAATGATCAATCTTTTACCATCGATTTGATACCAATGGAATTGGGTAGTTTCAACATCATCATAGGAATGGACAGGTTATCCCTTAATTGGCTGAGATTGTATGTTCTGAAAAGCTACTTCGAATACCAATGGCGAACGACCACGTGTTGGAAGTTCGAGGGGATCAAGCAAGACAGAGTGTCAAAATCATTTCTTGCATAAAAACGCATAAGTGCTTACGGAATCAGTGCGTAGCTTTCCTGGCTCATGTAGTGGGAAAGGAGAAAGACAAGATCACAATTCAAGACGTGCCAGTAGTAAGGAATTCCCGGAAGTGTTTCTGAACGATCTACCGGGATTACCACCGGTTCGACCAGTAGAGTTTCGTATAGACTTAGTTCCTGGAGCAACTCCTGTCGCTAAATCTCCCTATAGGTTAGCACCTTCTGAGATGCAGGAATTATCAAACCAATTGCAGGAGCTACTTGATAAAGGTTTCATCCGACCGAGCTACTCACCTTGGGGAGCTCTAGTCTTGTTCGTGAAGAAGAAGGATGGATCTTTTCGAATGTGCATCGATTATAGAGAACTGAACAAATTAACGATCAAGAATCGGTATCCATTTCCGAGTATTGATGATTTATTTGATCGAGCACAATACTTTTCAAAGATCGATTTGCGTTTAGGATACCATGAGTTGCGGGTACAAGATAAAGACATACCGAAGACGGCATTCCGAACAAGGAATGGGCATTACGAATTCATGGTGATGCCTTTCGGATTGACGAACGCACCAGCGGCTTTCATGGACCTCGTGAACCGGGTGTGCAAGCCGTATTTAGATCAGTTTGTTGTCATCTTCATTGACGATATCCTGATCTATTCAAAGAGCAAAACATATCACGAGCAACATCTTAGAAAGATCTTGGAACTATTAAAGAATGAGCAACCTTATGCTAAGTTCTCAAAATGTGAATTTTGGCTGAGGGAAGTCGTAACATCTCAATTTTTAAACTTTATAAATTAAAGTTCTATAAATAAATAACAAAGTTAAATAAATAAATAAAATAAATAAATAGATGGTAGATATGTATTAGAAATGTGTGGATATGACATTCTAGAAAAAAACAAACAACAATATCTATATATATATATACATATTGATATTAACATGGGTTCATCCACAAAAATAAAAAAATATATATACATATATGTATGTATTGAGGCGACAGAAGCAAAGAAAGAAAAAAATAAATGGGGGGGGGGGGAATTAGAATACATAGGAAGAAAAAAAACAAAGAAAAGAAATGGTCGAAGGTAGAAGGCAGAACCAGGGAGGAGCTCGCAAGAACAAGGCGAGAAATCAAGCAACGATCCATGATTCCGAGCTTAGATCGTGAGACTAGATCGTGAACCACTTGAGGTAATCATGTTTCTTATCCTTGAGTCACCATAGAAGAATGTAATGTGGGTTATGAACTAGGATTCTAGAAACGTGAAATTGGGTTGAGTTTTGAGTAGTTATGTGATCCTAAATTCGTGTATAGTTGTTTTGGTATGTTTTAAACATTCCTTGTGGTATGGATCATGATTTTACAAAGAACCCAAATTAGGTTTTATAAGAGTAAGATGAGAAAGATGACTCATTTGGGGTGATTGTTGTTGTCCAAATCTGAAAATATGTATAGAGATGAAATTGAGATGTTGTAGTTGTCAAAAACTCATATGATGAGATTAATATGAGTTTAACCTAAATGGGTCAAATAGGTTAATTTGATCAAATTAGTATAGAGGTTAGAATACAATTATCTTAGAAAGATTGAAACTTGAATGTTGGGTGAAAGGTGACAAGTATGAGAAATTATACACAGTATAATAAATATGTTAAACAAATTCAAACGGGTCGGATGTGTATAGTATGTGAAATATATATATATATATACATATATGTGTGTGTATATTATATTCATGCAAATGTTTATATAAGCATTTCGAACAGAAGGTTGAACGGATACAAAAATATATTGACCCGTATAGAGTTTAACAGGAAAACAAGATTTCAATCGAGAGAATAATCAAGCAGGATCCTTTGCAGATAGAGGTAAGTAATCTAACCGGATTACCATATGAGAAATGATGTAAACATGATTCGATGCAGAGTCATGTGTTTTTATGGTGGGTTAGAGTTGTTATGGTGGTTTTACTAATAGTGATTGAACAAGATTAATTTATAGATATAGTAGAATACACGTGGATGGTATATATGGTGGATTCATAGTAGTTTATAAAATATATGATGGTTTCATAGTAGTTTATAAAAGATATGGTGGTTAAATAGAGGATACACCTCTATTATGGTGGTGGAAATTTATTTTCCTTATAGTGGCAAAATGAAAGGTTTATCCTTTCATTATAGTGGAAAATGTAAGATTTATATCTTACTTATGTTGGTAGTAATCCTATTATATGGTGGTTATGTAAGAGATGATTTCTCTTACTATATGGTGGATGGTAGACGGTGGGCTCTGACTAGTGTCAATTAAAATAAAATGGTGGCAAGTATTAATTAACGTGGGTGGTGATAACTATTCTTTTGTACCAACATGGTGGCATTGATTACTTACTTAGCGTTTTTCTAATTTAAATTGTTGTGTGTAATTGTAGGTAAAGCTCCAATGCAATAAGGAATGGAAAAAGTCTCGGATCGGTTATCTAAATTGTCGCATGACCCGTTGCTAAAGAGTTTTGGTGAAACTTAAATTTTATAATAACTGTGGTATCGTTTTGGGTTTCTGTTGATAAATAAGTCATAACGAGTCGAAGGTTTCTGCAGTTTTTTTTCAAATAGTACTAGTTACTATGACATGAATTAGTGATGGTGGTAATAGTTTGTTATTGTGTAAATTGTTGGTTTTAAACATGTTTATTTCGTAAGGAAATAGATGTTTTAAAACGGGTCATGTATAAATTTTGAAAAATCTGGGACCATATTTCCGCACGTATTTTAAATAAAACTATTATAAAGTGGGTGTAACAAGTTTAGTATCAGAGCACTGGTTTGAGAGACTTAAGTATTGGGTGTAAAGATACTTAAACTCAAAAATTTTGTGCTCGTAAATCGGAAGCGTGAAACTTGATCCGAGACATTCCAAAAATATTGCACGAGCTTACAGGTATGTTGATTTAATCTTGGTATAACATTTGATACATTAGAATAATGTGAATATACTTACTTGAATGGAGTATATTAATAATCACACATGGCCAGTGTTATGATTTATATACGACACTCAAGTCATTTATGATCATCGTTCTAAAGTATTAAGTGTTACTACGTTGAGATGAATAAGATTTAAGTTATGGGAGAATTATGATAATGTATATATTGTGGAGTTTATAAAGTGGTGACTAAATGCATGTTAAATATAAGTGAAGGGTGTTAATTAGATATAGTAAGAAAGCGGTGATAAAGCTATGTGTGTTTATAAATATATTGACCCTAATAGGGGTAAATTTCAGCTGAAGATTATGGCTGAGGGTGGAGAAGTACCAAAGATTGTGGAAGAACACGAAAGTGAAGAAAATGCGTCTTCACATAATGGTGGAGATGCAACTGGAATATTAAAGGAGGAAACCAGGAAGCAGATTTCGGAGGAAGTAGCAAAAGCATTTGAAGTTACGATTCCACACTTTCTCGAGAAGATGAGAACAATAATTCAACAAGAGTTATCCAAGGGTAACTCAAATTTTAATGATGAGATGAACGAGAAGGAAATAGATAAAGCAAAGCAAACAAATGAAAAGGAGATAAAGAGGGCAAGTTACAAAGATTTCATGGTGTGTAAACCTGATGAGTTTCAGTGTGATATTGATCCATTGGAGAGTCATCGATGGATATCTGGAATAAAGACTGTCTTTGAAACAAGTCGTTGTGTCCCCACAGATGAAGCAAATTATGCAACTACTCTGCTTAGAGGACGTGCTAAAGATTGGTGGGAAGCTCGTAAGCAAGAAAAGGGTAAAGAAGGTGTTAAGGCAATGATGTGGACGGATTTCAAAGCAATGTTCCTGCAACACTTTTGTCCACAGTCAGCAATTGACAAAATAAAGGAAGAATTTCCTACCATGAGGCAAAAGGATGAATCTATTGATCAAATCACTGGGATTTTCTTTGATAGAGCTAAATTCTGCGCTGATCTCTTACGAACAGAGCAGGACTGGATAATTATATATCATCTTATGCTCAAAGTGGAATATAGGGAGTATATAACTCCTTCTAAATGTGAGACTCTTCAATCGTTGATAAATTGGGCTCGTGAACAGGAGATGGAACTTCTGAGATCGGTTGAAAGGGGAGAAAAACGAAAAGCTAAAGTGATAACAACTCCAGTGAAAAAGACTAAATTTGTTTCATCTTCTAAGAAAGAAAATTTCAAGACTGAGCCTTATCGTTGCAAAATTTGTGGTAAAGGACACTCAGGAGAATGTAGAGCTACTCAAATTGTATGTATTAAGTGTGGAAAGCCGAGTCACACGTCCTTGCGTTGCCCTAGCGCGGTGAATTTGTGCTACAATTGTTATCAACCTGGACATGTAAGGAGTGAATGGCCAAAACTAAATCCAGGATTCAGAAGGGGAGGTGAAATAGTGAGAAACAATAAGGAGGTAAAGAGGCCTGAAGCCCCGAAGCCAAAGGGTAGAGCCTTTCAAATTATAGCAGAGGAGGCTAAGATTACCCCTGATGTGGTAACAGGTATATTCTTAATAAATTCTATTCCTGCACATACCTTGTTTGACTCGGGGCTAGTAGGTCTTTTATTTGTGTTGAGTTCGCTAAGCATCCCTCGTTCATAGTTGATAAATTGCCTAACCAATTAGAAATTGATGTCGTTAACAACGAGAGTTTTCTAGTATTCAATGTCTATACGAATTGTCTACTAAACATAGATGGGGAGGATTTTAATGTTGATTTAATTCCGATGGTTATAAAGGAATTCAATGCTATATTAGGCATGGATTGGTTGTCCAAATATTATGCAAACATTATATGTAAACGAAAGGTTATACAATTAACAAAACCAAGTGGTAAACCGATTTCGATATATGGCGAAAGAAAAGGAGACGTTGTAGTTTGTTCATATGCAAAAGTAAGGAAATATATAAGTCACGGGTGCAAAGCCTATATGGCATATGCTACCGACACTAATAAAGAAGACCTTAAATTGGAGGAGGTGCCAATGGTGAACGAATTTAGCGATGTTTTCCCAACAGAGTTATCGGGTGTTCCTCCAGAAAGAGAAGTGGAATTTCAAATTGACTTGAAACCAGAAGCAAAACCGGTTGCAAAAGCTCCTTACAGGTTAGCACCTTCCAAAATGCAAGAGTTAATGACGCAACTGCAGGACCTCCTTGACAAAGGATTTATCCGTCCTAGTGTCTCACCGTGGGGTGCTCCAGTTTTATTTGTGAAGAAGGATGGTAATTTTCGGATGTGTATTGATTACCGGGAGTTAAATAAAGTTACCATCAAGAATAAATATCCCTTACCCAGTATTGATGATCTTTTCGATCAATTGCAAGGAGCCAATTGGTTTTTCGAAATTGATCTAAGATCGGTTTATCATCAATTAAAGGTAAAGGAGGAAGACGTACCAAAAACCGATTTTCGTACTCGTTACAGGCACAATGAATTCGTAGTCATGCCTTTCGGACTTACGAATGCACCTGCAACTTTCATGGATCTTATGAATCGGGTGTGTCGACCCATGTTGGATAAATCAGTAATTTTTTCATAGATGATATTTTGATTTTCTCACGTACAGAAAATGAGCATTCTCAACATCTTCGTGAGATGTAAATGATACTTCGTAAGGAGAAATTATATGCTAAATTATAAGTGTGCATTCTAGTTACGGGAGGTCCAATTTCTCGGCCATTGGTTAACTCAAGCGGTATATCTGTTGATCCTTCGAAGGTTGAGACAGTAATGAAATGGTCTCCTCCTAAGACACCAACTGAAATTAAAAGTTTCTTGGGTTTAGCTGGATATTACAAATGTTTTATCCAAGACTTCTCCAAAATAACTTCCCCACTCACTAAACTAACCCGAAAAGACTTTAAATATTTTTGGGGTCCGGAGCAAAATAATGCTTTTCTATTATTAAAAGAAAAATTAACCAATGCTCCAATTCTTACATTACCTGAGGGCACCGAAGATCTTATGATATACTCTTACGCTTCAAGCATGGGCCTTGGGTGCGTTTTAATGCAGAGAGGAAAGATGTTATGTGACACCCGGCAATTTCAGGTAAATTGCAACTCTTATATTCTTTACACTTCACATTCATACTTGTTGCATTTCATTTAATTACGTTTAATTAGATGAGTTGAACACAAACAACTACGAGACGATAGTTCGTGGAACTATCGAATCGTACATTGCACATTGGTTTTGGAAACCAAGTGTGGCAACCACAACACTTACACAAAACAATAATTCGGGGAATTATTAAATTGTGCATCACACGTTGATTAGGATTAATCAAGCGTGCAAACACTTCGTTAGACACAAACACAAACTATTGAAGATAATTCGAGGAATTATCGAAACACACACACGAGTCTCACGAACGTTGGTGATCAATCAAACTTATATGTTATTACATGATTATGTGCTAAACATATGTTAGGTGTTTAGGATAAACGTTAGAGATCAAGTACGAGCGAAATCGTATCAACGAAAGCGAAAAACAAGGATATGGACCCGTCGCGGTACGCGACAGGTTCCTCGGCGAAAGTCTTCGCGGTACGCGAAGCAAACCGGGAGTCGAACTCCCGAATCCTATCGCGGTACGCGGCAAACATTTTTGATCGGCCTCCGCGGTACGCGAAGGCCATGCAGATCAGATTTTCTTTATAATCAGCCCCATCTCACTTCTATCCGGTTCCTTTGCAAATCACTCGAACATTCACACCCATTTGCGACCAAAACCCACTGATATCTACCTTAAAACCCCCTGGTAACATCCTTGAGGCTCTTCTTTGCAACCTTGGAGTCATTTGGAGCTCTTGAAGCACAAGGAAGGTCTTGGAAGCCATCGAAAAGCTTGGAGCAACCATCAACCCACTGGAATTTCATCATCAGTAGCCATCTCCACCGAATCTAAGCTTTAAGGTAGTTTTAATATGATTTTTAGTAGCTAGATCGTACATGCAACGGGTTAAAACCCACATGCAACTCCGTTTAGTTATTGTGCTCAAATTTGTTGGTGATGTGATGAATAGGTGTTGTAGATTTACTGATTTTGATGCTTAGAAATGTTAGAATTGAGTTTTGATTAAGTTAGGCTTGATTTGATAATGTTTTGGTGCACTTGCCATAAAAGGAAACTTTTATGTTGCAAGTCTTGGATTTGTAACGATCTAGACATGTTAGACATGTCTAGATATTGTTAAATGTATATTGGAGTGTTTAGAAACACATTGGGATATTTGATTTTGTCAAAAACTTGGTTTTATAGAAACTTTCTAAAAATGGAAACTTTTAGAAATCAAAAGAGGGCTTTTGATGTTTTAAAGTGTTTTGATAAACTTGGGATATTGAAATATGTTTAGAAATGATTTCTAAGCATATCGGAAACCTTGATTTGCGAAAACGAGTTTTAAACGGATACTTTCCAAATAAGGAAACTTTATTTGGGCAAAACGGCATAAATAGTGATTTATGCACAAACGACATGTTTTAAGAGTTTAAACAAGTTTTATAAGCATACTGGAAGTCATTAGTTTTATGAAATGGAATTTCATAACCACACTTTCCTAAATGGGAAACTTGCTAAAAATGGTAACTTATGTGACTAGAGTCATAGGATGCATATTAGTGTCTTATGTGCGTCAAGGCACATAAACACAACAATCGTGTCACCAACGATTCGTCGAGTCTCACTAGTTAACACACACCCACTCGGTTGAGCACACCAACACTTGGAGTTGTATGGATTACAACGCACCACAAAACACATACTTACACCTATACGATCATAGGTGCTTACTAGCAGGACAGCTAGCTTTCGCAGACGCGAACACCCTGTAAACCGGAACTGCTCTATCAGGTGAGTTCACGGCCCCTTTTTACTTTTTCTACCTTTGGGGGAGAAAACATTGCATGATAAATTGTTTTTGGAAAACAACTCATTTCATTTATGTATGGACATGCTTTATCATTATATGTATATGTGTGGGCCCCTATCACAACTAAAAGTCCTCGCGATACTCCTCGGACCGTTAATAGCATAACGCCTAGCATGGTAATCTTGAATAGTACTATTTGGGCCTGACAAGCCCCACTACACCCGACTGGAGGTCGGAACAGTGCAAAACTGACCAACACTTTGCCATAGTCTTGTGATGGACATGGCGGGAGGCACCCACTGTCAGCTTCGGTACCATCCACAATATAATATAACTGTATTGACTAGCTATCAATCGATACTGCATTGTAATGATACATTGATAACAACTCTTACTTTAAACATTGGATGTTTATTGCTTATGATAAACCTGTGCTCTCACCAACCTTTGTGTTGACCTTTTACTCGCATGTTTTCTCAGGTAACTAAGGCACGCGCACAAGGACTAGGATGCTAGGATGGGGTCCATGCATCTACTGTAGTGTCTTAGGCCACTTGATAGTATTTAACATTTGGTTGAGTTAATTATGTATTGTCAAACTACTTTCATCGCTTCCGCACTATTGTTAATTGTCATTTTGAAAACTGTTTTAATTCAACGCTTCCGCAAGATATGAATGTTAAACCATTTTGCCAACTTATACTTTACTTCCGCAACTCTGATATTAATAAACTGTTTTATCCAAATTATTGGATGTACGTGCATAACCAGACATATAGGTCTCGCATGTTGTGTGACCGGAGACTGCGATCCTGCCAAATCTGCCGTCGCTCGCGCCCCGGAAGGGACGGGATTTCTCGGGGTGCGACAGATTGGTATCAGAGCCTCCGGTTATTGCGAATTAGGTTTGCATTTAGTGAACTTAGTCTATAACCACTAGTCTCCACACAACACATAGTGCTTAGTATTGTAGTACTTGCACACACGTTACATCTTTTATGCATGACGTTTGTCACTGCACGTGACTACCCATGACGGGGAAGAGCCGATAGCTCTAACACGTTCTTTACAGTACCTACCACACACACTACATTAGTCATTAGTCAAACACTAACACGTATTCTCGCTATGAAGATCATGGCCGGAAGACGTGGAGGACGCAGGAATGCAGGCGGACGTGGAAACATCAACTTGACTCAAGCTGAGTTGAACGCCCTCATCAACGAACGGGTTGAGGAGGTACTTGCTGCACGGGAAGCTGCCCGTAACCAAAACCTACTGAACCAAGGTGATGAACCCTTTTCATATTCACCTTGCATCATAATCACTTGTTTCCAATTCAACACGTTTAACCGATACTTAACCCAACTCTACTCTTTGCATATTCCAGGAGCAAATCCTAACCCTCCTCTCTGCACGTTCAAGATGTTTCTGGACTGCAAACCTCACTCGTTCAGCGGCACTGAGGGAGCCGTTGGACTATTACGCTGGATCGAGAAGGCGGAATCGGCCTTTGCCATGAGCAACTGCAGGAACGAGGACAGGGTCAAGTTCGCTGCAGGGACATTCGAGGGAGCTGCCCTCACTTGGTGGAATGCCAATGTCCAGAATCAAGGGCTCGATGCAGCCAACGCCCTACCTTGGGATGACTTTAAGAGGATGTTGAACCGCGAATACTGTCCTCGCGGCGAAGTGCAGAAACTGGAAACAGAATTCTGGAACCATAAGATGATTGGTTCCGAGGTCGAGGCTTACACAGCTCGATCGTATGAGCTGGCAAACTTGTGCTGGAAATGGCAACCCCACCCTTCAAACATATAGAAAAATACATTGATGGAATGCCACCTCAAATTCAGGGCATGGTGCTCTCTGCTGACCCCATCACCATACAACAAGCTGTGCGACTAACTCATAAGCTCACCGATTCAGCTGTCGCACAAGGACTCTTGCCACCCCGTGGTGCTGTGACCACGACCAATGACAAAGGCAAGCGCAAATGGGATGACACCATGAGCAAGACTTCCACTCTCCAACCACCACCGCAGCAACGTAAGTTTGGGTCACCTCAAGCTTACGCACCACTCATCCCAACCAACCAAGGCTCAGGATCCTACGCAGGCAAACATCCTAAGTGCAACAAATGCAATTTACACCATGCTTTGGGACAATGCGGTTCTATCCGATGCCAACGTTGTGGCAAGGGGGGACATCTCGCCAAAGACTGCAGGGGTGAGTTGCGTACAAAGACCCCACAGCCACAGCAACAACAACTCGAGGCGCCGAAAGGCTGCTTCGAATGTGGAAAGCCAGGGCATTTCAAGAGGGACTGCCCGCACCTGAAGAACAATGACAATAACGGGAACAACAACGGTCCGAAGGGACGAGCCTTCGTGATCGGGGCAAAGGAGGCCAGAAGGGATCCCAACCTTGCAACCGGTACGTATCTCTTAAACGATAATTATGCTACTGTATTGTTTGATACTGGAGCTGAGAAAAGCTTTATATCTAAAGACTTTAGTGAGATACTTCCCATAACCCCAACAACCTTAGAGGTTGAATACACAGTAGAGCTAGCTGATGGTAAATTGATTGTAACTAAGCACATTCTGAGAGAATGCACACTAGAGCTAGCTAACCACAAATTTAAGATTGATCTCATGCCAGTTACACTAGGCAGTTTTGATGTCGTAGTGGGCATGGATTGGTTATCTGAAAACCAAGCCGAAATCATTTGCCACGACAAGGTTGTGCGCATACCACTCCCTGACGGAGAGACTCTAGACATAAAGGGGGAAAGGAGTGACACTCCTCTGAACATCATCTCGTGCATGAAAGCACACAAATACTTGCGAAAGGGATACACGACCATTTTGGCGCTTATCACCGACAAGACTGAAGAGGAGAAAAGAATAGACGACATCCCAGTCGTATGCGACTATCCCGACGTTTTCCCGGAGGATTTACCAGGACTACCACCACCTCGACAAGTGGAGTTCCGCATAGACCTTGTGCCGGGAGCAGCACCTATCGCACGAGCACCATACCGACTTGCACCTTCGGAGATGCAGGAACTGTCCAATCAACTGCAAGAGCTGTTGGACAAAGGTTTCATTAGACCAAGCTTCTCACCCTGGGGAGCTCCGGTCTTATTCGTAAAGAAGAAGGATGGCACGTTTCGTATGTGCATTGACTATCGGGAATTGAACAAAGTAACAATCAAGAACCGTTACCCCTTACCCCGCATTGACGATTTATTCGATCAACTGCAAGGATCGAGTTACTACTCTAAGATCGATCTGCGATCTGGGTACCATCAGTTGAAGATTCAGGAGGAAGATATACCCAAGACTTCTTTTCGCACTCGGTATGGCCATTACGAGTTCTTGGTTATGCCGTTTGGGCTGACAAACGCACCTGCAGTATTCATGGATCTCATGAATAGAGTGTGCAAACCCTACCTCGACAAGTTTATCATTGTCTTTATAGATGATATTCTCATCTACTCCAAAACCGAGGAGGAACACAAAGAGCATCTTCAATTGGCTCTTGAACTGCTACGGAAAGAGAAGCTGTACGCTAAACTCTCAAAATGCGACTTCTGGATTCGAGAAGTCCAATTCTTGGGACATGTTGTTAATGAACAAGGGATTCATGTGGATAAATCTAAGATAGAGGCAATCAAAAACTGGGAAGCACCAAAGACCCCAACTGAGGTGCGACAATTCCTAGGATTGGCCGGCTATTATCGACGATTTATCGAAGAATTTTCGAAGATAGCCCAACCCCTTACAGCCTTAACCCATAAGGACAAGAAGTATCTCTGGACTGACAAACAAGAAGCTGCATTCCAACTTCTCAAGCAGAAGCTCTGTAGTGCACCTATCTTATCACTTCCTGATGGAACGGATGACTTCGTAGTATATTGCGATGCCTCGATACAAGGACTCGGCTGCGTGCTGATGCAGCGCGACAGGGTGATCGCATATGCTTCTAGACAACTGAAAGTCCACGAGAAGAACTACACCACCCACGACTTAGAACTTGGAGCCGTGGTATTTGCCCTCAAGATCTGGAGGCACTACCTGTACGGTACAAAGTGTACGATATACACTGACCACAAAAGCCTCCAACACATATTCGAGCAGAAGGAACTGAACATGCGACAACGTCGCTGGCTCGAGCTCTTAAACGACTATGAGTGCGCTATCAAGTACCACCCGGGGAAAGCCAATGTAGTGGCCGATGCCCTAAGCCGGAAAAACACATCGAAACCCAAGAGGGTACGAGCCTTACAGCTTACCATCCTTCCCAACCTCCCTGAGCAGATACGCAATGCCCAGGTGGAAGCACTTAAACCTGAAAACCTAGCGGCAGAATCACTAAGGGGAATGGAGCAACACCTTAAAGTAAAAGCCGATGGCTTACACTATTTCATGGAACGCGTCTGGGTTCCACGTCACGGAAACCTAAGAGACCTTGTGATGGACGAGGCTCACAAATCCCGGTATTCCGTTCACCCTGGATCTGATAAGATGTATCATGATCTGAAGATACTCTATTGGTGGCCACACATGAAAGCCGACATCGCTACCTACGTAGGCAAATGTTTGACTTGTGCTAAAGTCAAGATCGAGTACCAGAAACCCTCTGGATTACTAATCTCCATGGATTTCATCACCAAATTACCCCGTACCCCAAGTGGATGTGACACTATCTGGGTAATTGTGGACCGACTGACTAAATCAGCACATTTCCTTGCGATCAAGGAAAATGACAAGATGGAAAAACTGGCCAGAATCTATGTCAAGGAAGTGGTCTCGCGACATGGAGTGCCAATCTCCATCATTTCGGATCGAGATGCCAGATTCACTTCTAACTTCTGGAAATCATTGCAAAAGTCACTTGGCACGCGGTTGGATATGAGTACAGCATACCACCCACAAACTGATGGCCAAAGTGAACGCACGATACAAACACTCGAAGACATGCTACGAGCGTGCGTAGTAGATTTCGGTAACAGCTGGGAAACTCACCTACCGTTGGTGGAGTTTTCTTACAACAACAGCTATCATACAAGCATAAAGGCAGCGCCTTTTGAGGCACTCTATGGCAGGAAATGCCGATCACCGATTTGTTGGGCGGAAGTGGGCGACAGTCAGCTCACTGGCCCGGAACTTGTGCATGAAACAACCGAGAAAATCGTGCAAATCAGAAATCGCATGGCAGCAGCTCGCGATCGTCAAAAGAGCTATGCCGACAAACGCCGTAAACCTCTGGAATTTCAGGTAGGAGACAAAGTCCTTCTGAAAGTTTCACCATGGAAAGGCGTCATTCGTTTTGGTAAACGAGGCAAACTGAACCCACGGTATATTGGACCTTTCGAGATCCTGAAAAGGATTGGTCCAGTGGCATACCAACTCAACTTACCAGCCGAACTCGATGGAGTTCACAACGTATTTCATGTCTCAAACCTAAAGAAGTGTTTATCGGATGAAACACTTATTGTTCCACTGGATGAGATCCAGGTGGATGAACAACTACGGTTCGTGGAAGAACCGGTGGAAATCATGGACCGTGAGGTCAAACAACTCAAGCAGAGCAAGATACCCATTGTCAAAGTTCGATGGAACTCGAAACGCGGACCTGAATTCACGTGGGAGCGTGAAGATCAGATGATGCACAAATATCCCCATCTCTTCAAGCAGGCAACGTCGATTGCCGACAACAACAAATAAATTTCGGGACGAAATTCCTTTCAACAAGGGGATGATGTGACAATCGGAAAATTTTTGTTTCTCAAACACTCTTGCTTCTGAAACACTACCAACAACAACCAAATTTCGGGACGAAATTCCTTTCAACAAGGGGATGATGTGACACCCGGCAATTTCAGGTAAATTGCAACTCTTATATTCTTTACACTTCACATTCATACTTGTTGCATTTCATTTAATTACGTTTAATTAGATGAGTTGAACACAAACAACTACGAGACGATAGTTCGTGGAACTATCGAATCGTACATTGCACATTGGTTTTGGAAACCAAGTGTGGCAACCACAACACTTACACAAAACAATAATTCGGGGAATTATTAAATTGTGCATCACACGTTGATTAGGATTAATCAAGCGTGCAAACACTTCGTTAGACACAAACACTAACTATTGAAGATAATTCGAGGAATTATCGAAACACACACACGAGTCTCACGAACGTTGGTGATCAATCAAACTTATATGTTATTACATGATTATGTGCTAAACATATGTTAGGTGTTTAGGATAAACGTTAGAGATCAAGTACGAGCGAAATCGTATCAACGAAAGCGAAAAACAAGGATATGGACCCGTCGCGGTACACGACAGGTTCCTCGGCGAAAGTCTTCGCGGTACGCGAAGCAAACCGGGAGTCGAACTCCCGAATCCTATCGCGGTACGCGGCAAACATTTTTGATCGGCCTCCGCGGTACGCGTAGGCCATGCAGATCAGATTTTCTTTATAATCAGCCCCATCTCACTTCTATCCGGTTCCTTTGCAAATCACTCGAACATTCACACCCATTTGCGACCAAAACCCACTGATATCTACCTTAAAACCCCCTGGTAACATCCTTGAGGCTCTTCTTTGCAACCTTGGAGTCATTTGGAGCTCTTGAAGCACAAGGAAGGTCTTGGAAGCCATCGAAAAGCTTGGAGCAACCATCAACCCACTGGAATTTCATCATCAGTAGCCATCTCCACCGAATCTAAGCTTTAAGGTAGTTTTAATATGATTTTTAGTAGCTAGATCGTACATGCAACGGGTTAAAACCCACATGCAACTCCGTTTAGTTATTGTGCTCAAATTTGTTGGTGATGTGATGAATAGGTGTTGTAGATTTACTGATTTTGATGCTTAGAAATGTTAGAATTGAGTTTTGATTAAGTTAGGCTTGATTTGATAATGTTTTGGTGCACTTGCCATAAAAGGAAACTTTTATGTTGCAAGTCTTGGATTTGTAACGATCTAGACATGTTAGACATGTCTAGATATTGTTAAATGTATATTGGAGTGTTTAGAAACACATTGGGATATTTGATTTTGTCAAAAACTTGGTTTTATAGAAACTTTCTAAAAATGGAAACTTTTAGAAATCAAAAGAGGGCTTTTGATGTTTTAAAGTGTTTTGATAAACTTGGGATATTGAAATATGTTTAGAAATGATTTCTAAGCATATCGGAAACCTTGATTTGCGAAAACGAGTTTTAAACGGATACTTTCCAAATAAGGAAACTTTATTTGGGCAAAACGGCATAAATAGTGATTTATGCACAAACGACATGTTTTAAGAGTTTAAACAAGTTTTATAAGCATACTGGAAGTCATTAGTTTTATGAAATGGAATTTCATAACCACACTTTCCTAAATGGGAAACTTGCTAAAAATGGTAACTTATGTGACTAGAGTCATAGGATGCATATTAGTGTCTTATGTGCGTCAAGGCACATAAACACAACAATCGTGTCACCAACGATTCGTCGAGTCTCACTAGTTAACACACACCCACTCGGTTGAGCACACCAACACTTGGAGTTGTATGGATTACAACGCACCACAAAACACATACTTACACCTATACGATCATAGGTGCTTACTAGCAGGACAGCTAGCTTTCGCAGACGCGAACACCCTGTAAACCGGAACTGCTCTATCAGGTGAGTTCACGGCCCCTTTTTACTTTTTCTACCTTTGGGGGAGAAAACATTGCATGATAAATTGTTTTTGGAAAACAACTCATTTCATTTATGTATGGACATGCTTTATCATTATATGTATATGTGTGGGCCCCTATCACAACTAAAAGTCCTCGCGATACTCCTCGGACCGTTAATAGCATAACGCCTAGCATGGTAATCTTGAATAGTACTATTTGGGCCTGACAAGCCCCACTACACCCGACTGGAGGTCGGAACAGTGCAAAACTGACCAACACTTTGCCATAGTCTTGTGATGGACATGGCGGGAGGCACCCACTGTCAGCTTCGGTACCATCCACAATATAATATAACTGTATTGACTAGCTATCAATCGATACTGCATTGTAATGATACATTGATAACAACTCTTACTTTAAACATTGGATGTTTATTGCTTATGATAAACCTGTGCTCTCACCAACCTTTGTGTTGACCTTTTACTCGCATGTTTTCTCAGGTAACTAAGGCACGCGCACAAGGACTAGGATGCTAGGATGGGGTCCATGCATCTACTGTAGTGTCTTAGGCCACTTGATAGTATTTAACATTTGGTTGAGTTAATTATGTATTGTCAAACTACTTTCATCGCTTCCGCACTATTGTTAATTGTCATTTTGAAAACTGTTTTAATTCAACGCTTCCGCAAGATATGAATGTTAAACCATTTTGCCAACTTATACTTTACTTCCGCAACTCTGATATTAATAAACTGTTTTATCCAAATTATTGGATGTACGTGCATAACCAGACATATAGGTCTCGCATGTTGTGTGACCGGAGACTGCGATCCTGCCAAATCTGCCGTCGCTCGCGCCCCGGAAGGGACGGGATTTCTCGGGGTGCGACATGTTAGCCTATGCCTCTCGACTAGTTGAAGCCACATGAAACAACTTACCCAACTCACGATCTTGAATTGGCGGCGGTAGTGTTTGCATTAAAAATATGGTAACATTATCTCTATGGAACTAAATTTATGATTTTCACATATCATAAAAGCCTAAATTATTTCTTCACGCAGAAGGAATTGAATATGAGGCAAAGAAGGTGGTTGGAATTACTCAAGGACTACGATTGCGAGATTTCCTATCATCCGGGGAAAGCAAACGTGGTAGCAGATGCCTTGAGTAGAAAAGATGAATGTTCATCTATGCAAGTGAAAGCAGAGCACCAAAAGCCGTATGGTACATTGCAACCATTGGAAATTCCATTGTGGAAGTGGGAACATATCACGATGGACCTAATTACTAAACTTTCTAAACTAGGAAAGGATTTGAGGCTATCTAGGTCATCGTTGATAGATTAACTAAGAGTGCTCATTTCTTGCCCATCCGTGAATCCTATTCTTCTGATAAAATGGTATAGATATATGTAAAAGAAAGAGTATCTCGGCATGGTGTGCCAGTGACTATTATTTTTGATCGACATACTCGATTTACTTCTTGTTTTTGGAAAAACTTTCAAGAAGAATTAGGTACAAAATTGTTGCTGACCACGGCGTATCATCCTCAAACTGATGGTCAGAGTGAAAGGACCATCCAGACTCTTGAGGATATGTTACGAGCGTGTATAATTGATTTTGGTGGTAGTTGGGATCATTATCTACCTTTAGCAGAGTTCTCGTATAACAATAGTTATCATTCCAGCATTGGGATGCCTCCTTATAAAATGCTTTATGGAAGGAAATGTAGGACTCCCGTTTGTTGGGGAGATGTGGGGCAACGAGAACTAGCACACAAAAAGATAGTTAAAGCTACCAATGATCAAATAGATCAAATTCGTGCTCATTTGAAGGCGACACAACACCGTCAGAAATCATATGCTGATAAACGTAGAAGGCCTATTGAATTTCAGGTCGGGGACATGGTGTTACTAAAAGTTTCACCATGGAAGGGTGTTATACGTTTTCGTAAACGAGGAAAGTTAAGTCCACGATTCATTGGATCCTTTAAAATCATAGCTCGTGTGAGCAATGTTGCTTATCGTTTAGAGCTACCTGAGGAGTTAAAACTAATCCATAACATTTTTCATGTTTCATATTTACGAAAGTGTTTAGCTGATGAATCCACATACGTTCCATTAGAGGACATTGAGGTGGATGAGAAACTTAATTATGTAGAAAAGCCGGTTGAAATTCCTGATCATAAAGTGAAGATGCTTCGTAACAAAACCATTGATCAAGTAAAAGTAAGGTGGAAGCATAGGAAAGGGTCAGAATATACTTGGGAATCAACGGATGAAATGAATAAATTCTACCCTTACCTTTTTGCTTAATATAGCGGTTTAAGGACGAAACCCTAAATAACGATGGTAGATTTGTAAATCTCAATTTTTAAACTTTATAAATTAAAGTTTTATAAAAAAAATAACAAAGTTAAATAAATAAATAAAATAAATGAATGAATACATGGTAGATATGTATTACAAATGTGTGGATATGACATCCTAGAAAAAAAAACAAACAACAAAATATATATATATATATATATATATATATATATATATATTGATATTAACATGGGTTCATAAAAACCACAAAAATAAAAAAAATATATCTATGTATGTATGTATTGAGGGGGCAGAAGCAAAGAAAGAAAAAATAGGGGGGGCAATTAGAATACGTAGGAAGAAAAAAAACAAAGAAAAGAAGTGGTCGAAGGTAGAAGGCATAACCAGGGAGGAGCTCGCGCAGGACTAGCAAGAACAAGGTGAGAAATCAAGCAACGATCCATGATTCCGAGCTTAGATCGTGAGACTAGATCGTGAACCACTTGAGGTAATCATGTTTCTTATCCTTGAGTCACCATAGAAGGATGTAATGTGGGTTATGAACTAGGATTCTAGAAACGTGAAATTGGGTTGAGTTTTGAGTAGTTATGGGATCCTAAATTCGTGTATAGTTGTTTTGGTATGTTTTAAACATTCCTTGTTGTATGGATCATGATTTTACAAAGAACCCAAATTAGGTTTTATAAGAGTAAGATGAGAAAGATGACTCATTTGGGGTGATTGTTGTTGTCCAAATCTGAAAATATGTATAGAGATGAAATTGAGATGTTGTAGTTGTCAAAAACTCATATGATGAGATTAATATAAGTTTAACCTAAATGGGTCAAATGGGTTAGTTTGATCAAATTAGTATAGAGGTTAGAGTACAATTATCTTAGAAAGATTGAAACTTGAATGTTGGGTGAAAGGTGACAAGTATGAGAAATTATACACAGTATAATAAATATGTTAAACAAATTCAAACGGGTCGGAAGTGTATAGTATGTGAAATATATATATATATACATATATGTGTGTGTATATTATATTCATGCAAATGTTTATATAAGCATTTCGAACAGAAGGTTGAACGGATACAAAAATATATTGACCCGTATAGAGTTTAACAGGAAAACAAGATTTCAATCGAGAGAATAATCAAGCAGGATCCTTTGCAGATAGAGGTAAGTAATCTAACCGGATTACTATATGAGAAATGATGTAAACATGATTCGATGCAAAGTCATGTGTTTTTATGGTGGGTTAGAGTTGTTATGGTGGTTTTACTAATAGTGATTGAACAAGATTAATTTATAGATATAGTAGAATACACGTGGATGGTATATATGATGGATTCATAGTAGTTTATAAAATATATGATGGTTTCATAGTAGTTTATAAAAGATATGGTGGTTAAATAGAGGATACACCTCTATTATGGTGGTGGAAATTTATTTTCTTTATAGTGGCAAAATGAAAGGTTTATACTTTCATTATAGTGGAAAATGTAAGATTTATACCTTACTTATGTTGGTAGTAATTCTAATATATGGTGGTTATGTAAGAGATGATTTCTCTTACTATATGGTGGATGGTAGACGGTGGACTCTGACTAATGTCAATTTAAATAAAATGGTGGCAAGTATTAATTAACGTGGGTGGTGATAACTATTCTTCTGTACCAACATGGTGGCATTGATTACTTACTTAGAGTTTTGCTAATTTAAACTGTTGGGTGTAATTGTAGGTAAAGCTCCAATGCAATAAGGAACGGAACAAGTTTCGGATCGGGTATCTAAATTGTCGCATGACCCGTTGCTAAATGGTTTTGGTGAAACTTAAATTTTATAATAACTGTGTATTGTTTTGGGTTTCTGTTGATAAATAAGTTATAACAAGTCGAAGGTTTCTGTAGTGTTTTTTTCAAATAGTACTAGTTACTATGACATGAATTAGTGATGGTGGTAATAGTTTGTTATTGTGTAAATTGTTGGTTTTGAACATTATTATTTGAAAAAAGAACTTGATTGTGGAGCAGAATGACAGTTCGAAACGAAAGCTGGGAGTTATCTACCACTAGTATCGCGTGTGGATTCCTATGGTAGATGAACTGAGGAAACTTATTTTTGATGAAGCGCACAAGACCAAGTATTCAGTACATCCAGGCGCCGATAAAATGTACCAAGACTTGCAGGGATTTTATTGGTGGCCGGGAATGAAGAAGGACCTAGTCGAGTATGTCGACCGATGTCTGACAAGTGCGAAGGTAATGGCGGAACACCAGAAACCGTTAGGTTTAGTGGAACAGCCAGAAATTCCGCTCTGGAAGTAGTACGTCACGGTGTATCATTGTCTATCATTTCAGATCGAGATAGCAGATTCACATCGAGGTTTTGGCAATCATTGCAGAAATATCTAGGGACACAGTTAAACTTGAGTACGGCTTACCATCCACAAACGGACGGTCAAAGCGAACGTACTATATAAACCCTAGAAGACATGTTGCGAACATGTGTTTTGGATTTCGGTGGGAACTGGGACTCCCATTTGCCACTGATCGAATTTTCCTATAATAACAGTTACCATAGTAGCATCGGATGCGCACCATTCGAGGCTCTTTATGGTCGGAAATGTCGGTCACCGATCTGTTGGACTGAAGTAGGAGATAACCGAATAACTGGACCTGAACTTATTCAGGAAACCACTGATAAAATCGCCCAGATTCAACAAAAGTTACAAGCAGCTCGAAGCAGACAAATGAGCTACGCCGACAAACGACGCAAGCCGTTGGAATTCCAAGTGGGAGACCGCGTCATGTTGAAGGTATCCCCATGGAAGGGCGTGGTTCGCTTTGAAAAGAAAGGCAAGTTAGCACCGCGATACGTCGGACCGTTCGAGATTATTCAACGAATTGGTTCTATTGCGTATAGGTTGAGATTACCAGATGAACTCAGCGGTGTGCACGACGTGTTTCACGTCTCGAACCTTAAGAAATGCCTTGAGGACGAATCACTTGTCATACCGGTTGAGGAAATTCAATTGGACGAACAATTGCACTTTATCGAAGAACCTTTGAAGATTATGGATCGCAAAGTTAAGCAACTGAAGCGAAGCCGTATCCCAACCGTTAAGGTTCGATGGAATTCAAAGCGCAGACCTGAGTTTACTTGGGAATGCGAGGATCACATGAAGTCCAAGTATCCCCATCTGTTTGCAGAGGGAGCCGTACCCGATAACGATTCTTAAATTTCGGGACGAAATTTCATTAACAAGGGGAGATTGTAACATTAGTGTCCAAATCATAGTCGGAACAGTAATGTGTACAGTAGATCAGGTACGAACTATGTGTATTACATGTATGCTATTATCATAACATAACTATTACAGATCTATTTCAGAAACATATTTCAAATCCATGGTGTAACAGTCAGAAACATATCTGACAACACAATACTATTATGCGAATGTTAGTTAGGATTTTATTATGTATAAACGTATGTGGGATCGTGCAGAACAAAACAATAACGGATGTCGTTACCTGAATATTAAACTGACGGAGTATTCGTGTGGGTGAAGATTCACACGAATATATCTTAAATTTTAACGTTCTGAATGATGTCCAATAATTAGAAAATCAAATCGAAAAGTATAGTTGTCGTCGTGTTTGTACGGGTGACGATCCGAACGAATACGCGTGAAAACCGTACGGTTCGATTAAACGGATAAATTAAACGTTTTAGAAATTTTAAAAATAAATATAAGATAATTAGTTAATTTATTAGGAATAACCACATAATTTAAATTAGTAAATCCTACTTTTAAAATCGTAACATTTCGTCACGAAAACAATCGAAAACTGACGCTTCTACGCGAAACCGAGCGGAACCAAACGAGCCCGAACGCACCCGAGTGTGAAAGACATTTGTTATGCCATTAAATGCCATTCCCCCCCCCCTCCACCAACCAGCTCTCACTCTAAAATCGTTTCCCTCTCTCTACCTTTCTTTCTCTCTAGAAAACCCATCAAAACTCACTCAATTCTCTACCAAATTAGGCGAATTTGGTACCAAAACGACCGTAGAAACGTGTAGATCGTGATTAGAGGAAGAAATCTCTTTGGATCATAAAAAACGGAGCAAACGAGTTGATTTCAGGCTGTTATTGTTTGGGTGAGTACTCTCGAACACCAGCTCATTTTCAGTCGATTTTGGAACTGAAAAACCCTAGTATCTTGCACTAAAACGAATTAGGAAGTTAAGGAATACATTGGATTGAAGTTTGGCTCAGTTTAAGTTCGATTTGGGGCTGGATATACTAATCTCGACAAAAGAACAACCAAAACATTAGTGTCGACAAACCTGCTGCTCATCAAGTTCATCCATTGAGATTGTTAATCTCGATGGGTAGTATCGACTGAGGATGCTTCGAACCTACTAATATCGAAGCTCTCAAAGTTCTAGACCATGAGGCACCTTTGATATTAGCAAAATCGTTGAGCTTAGACCTGTCGAACTTAGCAGGTCGAACATAGCAATGTCGACAGGGCTGGGGTCTTGATTCTATCGATATTACTGAACAAATGGGCATCGATACTAAGGCTAACCTGTCAATATTAGTACATGAATATGATCCAAGCATAATGAACTTAGAAACAGCTCAAAACATCAAGAAACAAAGTCGGGACATGGGTTTGAACATGGGTTAGTTGAGTTGGGATCCATTAGGGTTTTTAACATGAACACCGGTTTTCTACTTATCGATATTAAGGGTTTCCAAACACAAGTTTTTCCCAAATTACCTTAACATTTAAACTAATGTTTTGTATAACCATTTGGGTACATGATACCTGAATATTATTAAGAAAAACCCTAAATGAAGTTGATAACATCACACAATGGTCCAATGTGGTTATATGTGATGTTAACCGACTTTGTGTTCAAAAATATTGACTTTTTCTAACACTAGAACTTTTATAAACTATTGCCGCACATAAACAAATGCTTTAACAAGTATTTGAGTTTGAAAGGTTAAAGTTTTATCAAAGAAAACCATAAAGTACAAGGCTATTATCAATGATAAATTTGGGTGATTAAATAAGTACTAAGCAAAAGCATAATGTTCATAAGTGCTAAGTTAGTAACATTGGGAGTTAATAACCTAACTTCTAAGTATTAGGTTACAACAAAAGGTAACATGATGGGTAGTTATGAGTACACAGAACTAGAGAAACGAGTTGAAATCCATGGAAGATCAAGAAACTAACTAAATATAAATGTGTTGGCCATATGAGTCAACACCTAATACTTAGTGATTTTATGCAATTGTATAATCAAATTAGATTGTTCCAATTAAACGATCTAATGTAAGTTATACACAAGGACGAACGAAGAACAACGTTGTAACAAAGATCTAATTAGGGACTTAGAGTTAATCAAGTAAGATTAACTTAAGTTCTAACATGTTTAACTTATATTTTTCTTAAAATTAACTTATGTTTTATTTAAAATAAAATGACTTATAAATTACTTTATTTAGAATGTTTCAAAGGAAGTTAAGTGATTTCTAAACTTAATAAATTGCAATTTAAAGAGGATTTTATAAATGATGTTTTATTTAACAAGGATCATGTATATTAGTGGTATAAACCTTATATAAATAAGGTTTAGTTGTGATTAACTAAAGGATAAGGGTTCATAGAGGGTATGTAACATAGAATAGTTAGAGAAATCCTAGTAACACATTAGCAAATATATAGGACACGTAGACGCACACCGAGACCGAAACCCTATATACGTCAACCTCAATTACTTATATTATTCAAATCACAATAAATCAACGCAGGTGCTGAAGATACATAGTCTACAATCAACGAGCACGCATATCTTTTGTGGTTCATTTACATAGCAACACAGGTGAGTTCATTGCCCCTTTTCTAAACATTTTGTTTTATAAACGCGGAGCTGAGAAGCATGCATAAATTGTTTTCCTTGGGATATATTTTACTTAAATGCTTTTACTTCATATATGTTTTACATGTATAATCGTCATCCTAGATTATGTATAGGTAAATTATTTGCAGGTTTCAAAATGGGTTATTTACTTATCATAAGTAAATAACTACTTTATTTCAAAGAACTATTACAATGGTCTACTTGCAAAGAACTAAAGATCTATTTCAAAGAACTATTTACAACGGTCTATTTTCAAAGAACAAAAGATCTAACTCAAAGAACTGTTTGCATCGATTTATTTTCAAAGAACTAAAGATATAACTCAAAGAATTGTTTTCAACGATCTATTTTCAAAGAACTAAAGACCTATTTAGAAGAACTGTTTTCAATGATCTATTTTCAAAGGAACATCTGGGAAATATTCAAAGATAGCATGTGCCAAAGTACTAACGATCTATACGAACATGAACGAACATGGACGATCTAAAAAAAACTATAAAATCCTATACTTCATGAAGTCCTAGCTAGACTGACTGATTATAGGTCGCATGTTTGATGATATTTACATATTTCCTCAACTACTAAGAACCTTGATTGCTAGACTAGTCTGCTCGAGTATGACCAAGGCCCAATCATTAGGTCTTAGATTTTAATTAAATGTTTACCTATTCAATTATTTAAGCACTTTAATTAATTGTCTCTACAATTGCTATGGTTGTTCACGTGTGTGTGATGAGCATAAGGAATCAAGAGAACTTCAACATTTTGTTGAAACTAACAACTAGTGTGTTGATGATGAGGAATGAAACGCTTAATTATCATTAACAACAATATTCTATGTGGTTTGATATGTGGTGGGCTGGTGGCTGAGCTTGACCCTACGTATGCCCTATATATAAGCATACTTGACTAGATAGTATATGTGGTTGTTGGTGAGGTTAAGGTTGTCATTCGGAAAGGTTTGTACAAATTCATTTTCAAACAAAACTATATGAACTCACCAACCGTGTGTTGACTTGATCTTTTGCATGACTTCTCAGGTGACGAACAGGTTAATTAGGAAGTTCGTGCTATTAACTAGGGTTCCCAGATAGAGGACTTAGTATTTTTGGACGTGCATATTCTAAACATCATTATACGAATTATTTTGTATATCTTGTGTAGATACAAGATAGATGAATTATGATGTTGATTAGTATATTTACATTGTTAAATTATGAACGATACTGATGTAATTTAACTTTGTAATTCTATGTCATTAGTGCTTTCTCATTATTATCATGTGCAATGTAAACAAGCTGATCATCTCAATTATCATCCCGATATCGCGCCCCGGGACCATTCCGCCCGATAGAACACTCGATCCGGCCCGCTGGCTCAGGGTGTGACAACAAGCCTGCTCAACCTGAGCCTGCCCAATCATAGCCCACTCAAACCTCTTCTCACCCTACTTCTACCCCTGTACACACATCTAAACCAACTTCCTCTGCCAAGACTACACCTCCCTCACCCACAGATACCACCAAAAAAACCCTCACCCGTTCTATCTCCCAAAATCTGCTTCTCAAACCCTTCTAGACTTATCCAGAATTGGCCACAAATCCAGACCTGTTATCACTCATGCCTTCTCAAGAAGACAGAAAAGTGTGCCCAGAAAATCCAAAACCCCACAACCAAACCATAAAAGCATCTAACCCCTATTCATGAGTTAAACTCAAACTTAAGTGATTATCAGCCCATCTCATAACTAATTACAAGAAAAAGAAAGGTTAGATTAGCTGATGATGAGGCTGATTACAATCCACCCAAAATTTCCAAAATTCCCTCTACAATAAAATCAGCTGAGACTGCAGCTGAAAAACCTCAAACCTCACCTCCAAAGGAATCCTACTCCCTAAAGAGGCACATCCCTTCAAATGAAGAAATTCAAAGCAAAATATCTGAAGAGGATGAAAGGGAGAAGAAGATTCTAGCTGATCTTGAAGCTTTAGGCCTATCAGGAGAAGAACTAATAAAGGCATATCAAGATCAGATAAACTTGATTGATCAGCAACAACATGAGGCTTATCAGGCTAAGAGGGAGAAAGTAATAAAGTTCTTGCTGACTGAAGGCAAGTATAAGGTGGAGACATTCTTGAACTGGGACATCACCAGCCTCAAGAAGGAAGCTGAAGTTCTGACCAAAAGCCTGAATGCTGAAAAGAAAAAGAAAAAGGATGCAGAATAAAGAAAAAGGATAAAAAATATCCTCATCCAAAATGGCTGGGATGCAAGAGCTAACATTATGAGATGGAAGGATACCACTCTATATGATAAATAGTCCAGATTCAAGAAGATTCATAGCGACCACCCTGAGGTTTGGCAAGATTCTGCCTCCCCATCCATTGCCTTGTAACAAAAACCAAAGAAGCCACCACAAATTCAATGATTTATCAACTGTTCAATGAACCATTAGGAGTTCCTAATGATGGTTCTTTACAGCAATCCTTGGGTGGCAAGTTTAATCCCTTATTTGAGATTGAAGAATAGTTCAAACCAACCTTGTTAAGCGACTATGGGCCAGATCAACATGCCTTGCTCAGAAAAGTGATCAACACAAGATCCCTAGCCAATAGGATGGAAATCCTGCATTGGCCTCAATCAAGATCTGCTCCTCCTCCTCCAAATCCTCCTCCTCAACAACAAAAACCTTCTGCTGAGCAAACTCTTCAAATTGCTCATTCCAGATCCTGGATCAGAAGGTGGCTCTTTGATGAATACACCAAGGCCATAGTAATAGAAAGGTACAATGGCTCAAGAACCTCCTTCACATATTGGCACTCCAACCACAGATGATCTATAAAGACTTTAGTTTTCTTGTATTCCGTGTTTGTTGAGTACTTTTATTGAATTGTTGTGTCCTTTTGTCTGTTTCAGTGTTTGTACACTTGTAAGCAGTTTGTCTTATTATTTTTTGTCTTGCTGCATTGAATGTTTGGGTATTTATATCCCAGCATTCTCTGAACTTAATGAATTGAATTTTCCCAGAATTCCTTGTGTTATTTCTTTCTTTTATTCTCTTTATATAGTTAAATTGACAAAGAAGTGAAGTAACCGAGTGCTTGACTTCAGAGAGAGATCATTCCTTGTCTTTGACCTAAAAAAGTCTAAAGTTGAAGTACACTTGGTAGAGTATCATGGTCCAACAATTGCACATCCTCTATGGACACCCAGGCATTTTGCTGAATGTTATTTGTAGCACTGACGCTTTATGTCATTGTGAATAATATGTAGAATGTTTAAACTACATTATATGCATCTGAAATCTTGTAACTTTAGTTACACTTTGAATTGGATTTCGTAATAAGTTATATGTATAATTACAACACTTGCATAGACCTTAACACAATCATAGTTGGTCTAACATATTTTGTGTGGATATGAGCCTTTAATTTTATGTTTTAGTTTGATGTTTCAGTGTGGGGTTATAGCTAGAACCCTAAGGTGTCTCGTTACTAATTTGGTATAACCATTGGACAAAACTTTAGTTTTCTACTACTACTATGATCATTTGAACAATACGAAATACACATTTGATGTATGGGTTGTATCTTGGTAGGGCGAAACCCAAATGGCGCCTCCGGCTTTGCCTTTATTATGACAAGTAATTGTATAGGGGGTCGTTTCATTGTATGACACCTAATTGTGGATATTGCGTATATCAAATTTTGCGATTTTGTTTCAATTCTATTGTTCGTAGTTGCATACAAATTTGATGATATGGGCAAAATTTAAGACGCATTTGGTATCTGGGTCGTATCATGGATGGGCAATATCTAAATGGTATACTATTATGATGCTATTGGTCTTGCAGCTATTAAATCTCAGACTTCTCCCCGGTTATGATTCCTAATTTCAAATTTGAGTTGGTCTATTGTTTGAAGACATTAACTTTTGCATTTATTTTGTCATCAGTCTATTTTCCATACGTCCGTATGTGGGCTCTTTGTATTCATGTTTTCAAATCTTAATATCGTCAACTGCTGGCAGGTAACTTCCACCGAAACATGTAATTATATTTCATAATCAATTCAATTTGCAAATTCTTTTTCAATACAATGGTTGTATTAGTTTGTCAAATGCATGTTTTAATTGTTATATAATTTTCTTGAACCCTCAACCTCCAATCTAAGAGGCAATGCCTCTACCAAGTGCACTAATCCCATATTAGCATATTGCATTAGTTTCTCGCAAGAGGAATTCAAGTAGCATGGTTCAGGAAATAACTACTGCATGTATACCATATATGATATACCTGCTGTCATGGTTGTAGAAGTCGCTAGGCGCTAGTCGGGCGGCGAGGTACCGCCTAGGGATTAATCGGGATTAATCGGCGCTAGGCGGATTGGAATTTTTATATGTGATTTTACAAATATATATTATATACACACACACATCAATATCAATAATTTAATATAATACTTCAAATAATTTTAAAAAATATACTTAAATATACTAAAAAAAGTATTTTAAAGTGCAAACTTAAACACTGAGTTCAAAGTTTAGAGATAAATTTCGATGTTAATTGTCTGGATTCGATGTTTCAGAGACATTAAATATTTTTGGTTGAGAAATGTCTAAATAATCATGAAATTGGTCCCTTTTTACCATAAAAAAGTCAAAAAAAAGTCAAAAAAAGTCAAAAAAATGAAAAAAATAAAAATCTGATTGGGCCGCCTAGCACCGCCTAGGCCAAAAATTAGGCGCCTAGACGCCTTCTAGGCTGATTTTTACAACCATGGCTGCTGTAAATAAGAGATTGTGCAGCTTCTATATAGCTTTACTTATTAAATCCAAAGCAAATAATAGACTTCTAAATACTCCATTACAAATAGTACCCTTTGAATGCTAAATAAAAAGAACTGGAACCAAACAAAAATAAGAATTTCAATTTGATTAAACCCATGCTTGATCTAAAAATTCAGCATACAGCAAGTAACGACAGCTATTTAATCACTACTAACAAGAAAAGAGAAAATTAGCTTCAAAAACAAACACAAACTCATTTTGCTTCAAAAGAAGTTCAAATCTTAATGATTTCCAATAAAAGTTCACTAGAAAGCCATTTATTAGGCTCTATTATCTTTTCCTTTTCTATGATGTATTAGGTTCTATTATCTTTGTCTTTTCTATGATGTCATGTTACTTATTGTCCATATAATAATTTGATCAATAACTCTTTTTCCTATAAGCATCTTTAATGCTTAAAAAAAATACACCATATGAATAATTTGAAAGTATTAGTATCCACTTTCAAAAGTAAAAAAACAAAGATGGAGTTAAAATATTAATATTAGATAGAGATGGTATACATACAAATAAGACGTCAAATGTTGTATATAAGGAAATTTTTAAAACTTCTAATACATTAAAATGTTTGTATGCAATTTATCATTCTAATGTAGGAAGTGTTTATGATCTTTTTTATATGATATGTAACAACTTTTCAAACTATATTTTTATACCATATGATTAATTACATGTTTTCCCTTACTCCATCCGTGTAGTACACATGGTTATAACCTAGTACTATAATAAATAAAAGTAACATAAAATATAAAGAAAAAATTCAAATGAACAAACGGGATGTTGCCACGTGCATGTCCGTAGCAAAACCTATATGTAAATAAGTTATATAAAATATATTTTGCTTGCACTAATATTTTATCTAAATGTTGCAATTAAATATCAAAACAATCATCAAACCTTTTGCTTTTCGTGTTTGTTTATTCATTCAATTCTGTAATGAATTAAGCAATGTTGAATGGGACGAGGTATCTCAATTATTCATATATAAATACATTTAGTATACCGATAAAATTATTTGATTATTGTAGGCATGACAAGTCGGGTCAACTTCAAATTCATTTAAGCTTAAAATAGATTTGTTTAAGTTGAGGTATCTCGACCACTATGCGTTTAACTCAAGCTCAACTTCTACATTACAAATTTATAATGTATGTATAATTGTGTGTATGAAGTAGAAGGGTATGCTCGCACGATGTGGCACGAACATATCATACTAGCACAAACACTAGTAAAGCATATAATCAGGTAATAGTGTGTAATCACGTAAAATGTTTCTAAGTTTAGAAAATAACTATATCATACTCAAATTAAGAAAAATAAAATATTTATTTTTATAGTGTAATTTTTTAAGATGGATGAATGAAAAAGTTATGATTATTTAAAATCATTATAGTTGTTTGTGATGGTGTTATTATTTAATGTTAAAGGTCAATGATTATTGACTATTTATTATTAATATTTAACATACTTTTAGCTTTTAAGGGTTGTATTATATACATTAAAATTTTTTATTACTTAAATCTTAAAATTGATATTAAAGTATTTTGTTATATGTATTATAATATAGCATGGATATAATTTATTATTTTTTCTATTATAATAACATCTATTATATTAGATAGAAACTGTTACACATATTTTAAAAAATATGTTCAGAGACACAAGGTTAGCATATGAAGCTTGAGGCGTATCTCATATAGATGTAAGGTAATAATATATAAGCTCTGATTTAAGCTTGAGCACATTTGAGCTAGGCTTATTTAAAGCTAGTGTAATAAATAAGCTAAGCTCTAGCATATATTCAGCTCATCTAATACAGGATTTCGAACACAATTGTCACATATTAAGCTTAACCAGACTCTTAAACATAAAACAAATATATTATTCATGTAATTTTAGTTTAATATACCATATAGTAGATATGTATTTAAATGATGCTAATAATAATAATAACAAACAAATTTTGTATTAAAGACCTGAGCTCTAAATTAGTTTATTTTTGAACGACTAATTTGGATCAATGTCACTTAAGTATCATCCTGCCAACAGTGATACTTTCCATTCATATCCACCACAAAGTCAAGTTCAAGAGAAACTTATTACTTTGAGAAAACACCCTTGTGAGATTCAAACACAAGACCATATGGTTCCTAATCCTTATCCCACCCCATAGATGCTGTTGAGTTTAAATGACCTCGGGCATGAGACACGTGCCGCCTCTTTTACCTATACACCAACGGACCAGATGTATACCCTTCGCCAATTAATATTTTCCTTCACCAATTTGATGGCTAAAACAAACACGTTATTATGTTTAGCATTTTGGAAGCTTGCTCCACTACCTCATTTCAACTACCATCTAAAGGCATGTTCATGGGCAGAATGTGCAACAAATAATAATTAATTAGGTCCTCAATATCTATAGACCCCACCAAACATAAGTGAACAAAATTTAAGGTCAAGAAACCACATTTACAACATATCAAAGTATCAAACAACACAAGAATGACCCCCCACCCAATACGACAATAAATGATTAAATTAGATTAAAATCATTATACCAACCTTTAATTTATGGTTGTGTTCAACCTCTTCAAGCTTTTATCATTCCCTCTCCCCAACAATTTGCTATTCTTGACTGTGCCCCTGATTCATCATCAACCAAAAGTGTCTCATTTTCCGTTTTGCAAACACAAAAACCAAATTCTTTTGAGTTAAATACAATATGCAAACCTTTAGTTGAGTCATTAAGGTACCTTGAGATCATCTGGTGACAAATCAAGCGTATTAGTGTTTGATCTCTTTCGAAGATCAATTTGTACTGAGATGTTGGCGTGTGATAAATCCAAACCCGAGCTCTTTAGAGCTTCTGTTATTGCACTAGATAATCTGTTTTTGAGGAGAAATAATTAGTTTGGGGTGACGTAAAAAAGTTGGTTAATTTGGGTTTATATTTAAGTCTTAACATCCAAAATGGGTAGATTTTTATAACATGTTCAATACTGAACATACTCAACGTTGATTTGAAGTATATATAAATACTTGCAAGTCACAACATCTTAAAACCTTTCTACTGAAATAAATAATGTTTAGTTACTTAGTAACACCATTTTTCGTCATTACATATTAGTTATTTGTAAAATAATAGAAAAAAGTTCACAGGTCAGCCCAGCTTTACCCAACCCCTTAAGAGGATACAGTAAAGATTCTCACCCTTGAGAGTAGGTGGTTGAAATGCTAATGGTACCACTTTCAATGACCAGTTCTTCATCTTTCAACCTGTCACTTGTGATGGTGCAGTTACCTTTACATGATCTGCTGTGTGATAACTGAGGTTGACCATGTTGGCCCGCGGCTGCTGTATCAGGAAACAGAAATGGTTCATTTGTCGGTTGTGTGTGTTGACCGGTTTCCTTGGTAGCACCAATAGAGTTGATCATGTTAGAATCTATCAGGCTTTGTGTCATTGGAAGTAATGGTTCTTCAAAAAAGATGTTGGATGATCGGTTATTCTGTTAGAAACAAGTAAGGACGAAAAGATGAACATTTGATTAATCAGCATGATAAAAATGCAGTGGATGCTTTTAGTAAGCAAAAACTTAATATATGTAGGCATCCAGATTTAGTATTTCCTTTTCTATAAGGGAGTACACCACCAACATCAAGCTAACCAACGAAATCAGGTAAAACACATCACAAGGTGGCGAGGTGGTCTTAAAGGGTTAAAGCCAGAAAACTAATGGAAGCTTGATTAGAACCTGAGGTCTCTGTTAGAGGAACTCAAGTGCTTACCGCTTGTGCAAAAATTAAAAAATAAAAAAAAAAGGAGAAGAAGAGTAGAAGTATAAACTTACTAGGGGAATTGTATTGGGTGGTTTGCTGGTCCACCCATGAGACGAATCCTCATATTTATGCACCTTATCTTGTAAAAATTGAATGTATTCAATAACCTATAGAAAGATTAAGATCAGGCATGTTGGTTTATATTTATAAAAGTTTATCGGAAAATAGGAAACAAGTTAATTTTGCATATTACCTCTAACAGAAAAGAGGCCTTGTCTCTCTTTTGTTCACCATGAGGGATGATTCCTCTCAACTTTAAAATCTGCACAAGGATTACACTAAGAAGTGTAAAACAACTATAAGAGTCACTTGTAATATTTGGCATAAGAATGCATAGTGGTGGCCTAGTGGGGGGTCGCATAGCAGATTAGAGATAGTCATTTTCTGATGCATGTTAAAAATACACCATAACAGATTGGATTGACCCGTAAACACTTTTCTGCCTATTTTAAATCTCTTAGTTTATAAGTAAAAGAATATTATTAGTACTATAAAATTCTAGACTTTGAATAATCTTTGCAAGGAAATGTAAACATTCAGTAGACTTTGGGTGCTTCTTACAACGTATAGAATGACTTTTCTAAGTAAGTATTCCTGTACAAAACAAACACAACTATCGCTTAATAGGTTATTAAAATTAATAATAAAATTGTTTACAATGGGCAAATGGTAGTTTGACTTATTATAATTAATACAAAACTTGATTTTAAATTGGGTTTAAATTACTAGTTGGGTCTTTTTCAACTTAGTTTTATTAATTAACACTTAGAAATTAAAAGTTTAATGGAGGCGATTGCAAAATTTTACGGAGGGAACCAAAATTTATAGGAAGAGGATCAAATGTTAACTCACCCTTATTGCGTTAACCGAATAACTACATCTTATTACTTTGGGGCTCACACTAAAGTAAATCTAAATGTGTAGGTTTTTTTTAATTAATATAGGACCCACTTACATTAATAAAAAAATAAAAAAAACATACACCTTTAGATTTACTTTAATGTGGCCCCAAAGTAATAAGATGTAGTTATTTGGTTATCGCAATAAGGAATGGTTAACATTTGAACCATCCCCTATATATACACACACACACATATATAGGTGAGGGTTCCATAGAAAACCTTCATTTTGGAGAAAACTTAGAAAACTAATCACAATTATTATAAATAAATTTCGTTTTTCGTTTTTTGTTTTACATTTTGTTTTATTATAAGGTTATATTTTTTAACAAAAAGAAAAAATAAAAAAAATATATGTAACTCATGGTATTACATATATGTAACTCATTGATTACATATATGTAACTTGTACACTATATATATGAGTTACATATATGTAACTTTATAGGTTACATATACGTTACTTCGTGATCTATATATTTTTATTAAAAATTTTTTGATTATAACATTTCTAAGCTAATAATAAAAAATCATGGAAATTTTTTTAAAAATTGATTAGCTAGTAGGAGTTTTCTTAGATTTCTCCAAAGTGAAGAGTTTTCTTTTGAACCCTTCCCTATATATATATATATACACATATATTTATATATACTACTAAAATTTTTTTTCAAGGTGGCTACCTCCCCGGGCATCAATGTAGGTACGCCACTGTAGGTAATAAAGTGTCTCGAGTGGACAATTGACAGCTGACTATCAATTATTGAACCATTCATGATTGAACAAACAATTTATTTTTATACAAATTGATCATTCACATTAAAAATGCATTTTAATATATTGATTGTGATTTGTTACCTTTGCCAACTTTGAGAATCATGAAAATTTTTAGAATTATGATTGAATTCGGATACTATATCTCTGTTGCTGCTATTTAATGGGTGATGGAAAATAACGTCAGGAACAGATGGTGGAAAAAAAACTGCATCTAGGCTCTTTTATTACTTATAAAATTCATTTAAATCAAGTGGACTGTGTTGTAACTAAATTGGGCCTACATATATAAAACATTTACATTAGAAAAATTAAGCCCCTCTTTAGGCTTGGGCCATGTGTTAGCCCATCTTGGACAGGCCCAAAACCGGCCAGATATATGCCATCATCTATCTACGTTGGGCCGTTGGCTACACTATTACACTATATGGCAATATCATCAAAGCTTGCAAAATATTAATTACAAGCAAGAGGTGAAGGAATAACCATAAGTAAAACTGCAACATAAAATGAACGTAATATAAAATTGAAGGAGAAGAAAATTTTCTACCTATTTGCTTTTGAGTTATTCAGTTTTGGTAATATTGATATCTAAATGTACAAGTGACAAAGTTTAGAAATGCAGGTTAAAAGGAAACAGGCCAAAGATAATAAAATTGAATTTGTACACATAAAACCTTATAAATTGCTTGACTCAAATAATCAGATGATTATATAGTATAGCTTTAGATATAATTTACCAATTAGTATTTATATCAAATATAAAAATTGTGGACAAAAAGTGTTTTAGGTCGGCAGACCTGCCCAACATATCCATTCTGGCACCTCTAGCAAAAGACATTCATGTGGATAATTTCGGTAAGACAAACTTACCTGTCATTGATTTTGCTTCTTCTACGTTGTTCTGTAGCAGAGTGTTTTGATCGTGGGCTGTTGGACTTTTGACCAGGGTTTGCAGTATTAACTTTAACTGATAGAGAGCCTACCATTTTAGAGATGAATACAGCAAACTTAGTTTAGGATATCATTTATATATAATTGGCATTTGTTTTAGAATCCATTATAGAACCTTTATGATGGAAGGATGGTTCTTTCTTGATAATGAAGTCATCATCAATGTATTCCTCTTCTTGATCACTCTTAGCATATTTCACTGTATTAGCAAAATACAGATTCTTATTTGAAGATGATGGACTGCAAAGTTATATGAATAAAAACCATTAATTGCCATTGAATAACAAGGTAAAAAGCTTATAGAAGATGTTGTGACATAAAAAGAAGTGAAGAATAAAACTGACTGAGAGGTTGAGAGAGAACTAAAGGTTGTGCTTGGATTGTTATGAATGGATGAGGATTGTGATGCCTGCTCCATGGATGTCATCCAAGTCACTCCATTCTTCATTTCCACATCTGTACAACACATGCTTACTTCAATTGTAAATATTAGATAAGAAGTGGCATGGTAGACCATATTGAGCCGGTTTAGGCACTGGTAGTGTTGGGTTGACATACAGACACTTTTGTGTTTGTTTTTATAATTAACTAACGTGTAGATTATAGATAGGTGGTTTTGAAATGAGCTGATGGCAAGCGGCGCTTTTCTTGAATGAGTTTGAACTTTGGGTTAGTCCATCCAAAAGATAGTTTGAGCGATTTGTCTTTCTGATGATGAAGTCACCAGGTACCTAAGGCTTCAACTTTAATAAACGTGAAGTTAATGCCTCACATAGCACCTTCAACAAAAAGACAAAACTCATTTCTCACTCATTTGCATATTTGAGCTAACGTTGCAATCTTAGATAACAATTAGACCATGGGGTATGCCTCTTGGTTGGAGCCACTCCACCTAGGCGCCACGTAGGCATCCACCACAACCACCCACTCACCGTGGCAAAGCTTGACCAAAACCTTAGGGGGGCGAAATAATTTTTTTTTCAGGGGGGTGAAATAAAGGTTTTTAAAAAATTTTACACTACGTATCGGAAAATATACACTACTACACGAAAAAACAGGGGGACGGTCTCCCCCCTAGTCTTAACTATGCTACGCCCCTACCCACTCAACCACTTGTGGTAAAAATGCCAAGTGGTTGGTGATGATGTCATTTTGGAAGGGGCAACTATCAAAAATTGAATGGGGTCAAACGGTAACAAAGTGTGGTTGTGTCCACGCCCAACCCACCATGCCCCAAGGGAGCGATGTTCCACGCCCAAACCAGCCCCAACCACAAGTCACATTGCATGGTCTTACAATGCCTGGTAAATCCCATCTATAACAAAACTATTGGTAGGCTACTTGGATAACTACATACCCATTTCTCGACCCACTAAAAAGGCCCTAGTTATCATTAACCCATTTTCTAAACAACCTTATAACTACAATATTATTATTTCAATAATAAGCTAAATCATTCGTGAAGTATTAGAGAAATAGTATCTATTCACAAAAAACAATGTCAAGTCAAATTTGGACATGCATGTCCTGTTCCCAGCTAATTTTTTTAGTTATATCATAGAGGAACCAAATCTACCTCAAATGGGTCAAATCTAGGTTTTTAGATTAAGGAAAAAAGTCAAGAAACTTATTACCTCTCACACTATGACTAGTTCTTCCAATATTATCCTTCCCCTTTATTCCCTTGTTTAAATTAGAGTCTTCCCACACACGCGAAACTAGTCCCTCTATACGAAGTGCAGTTGGAATTTTCATCATTGGTATTGCTACTACTTGACTGTGCAGCCGATATCACAATCCCCTCATCCTTTGTTACCTTTCGTCTTTGAATTTGATTCATATATGAAACGCTGTAAGTCCCCATCCCACCAGAAAGAATGTGTTCCACCTTACTTGGGGGAGTTGACTTTTCTATGTATTTCCCTTTGTAAACATTCTTCCCAACTTGTTCAAGTGGTAGCAAAAAGTCATGAGTTTTAAGATCACCTGCATAAAAAAAGATTACTTTCAGAACACTAATTCACAATGGCCTTGTAGTAAAATTAAGAAATAAAAAATAAATAAGGGATTAATATCACAATGTTGCTCGGAAATTGACAAAAGTTACATGGTAAGGTCTATTGAAAAAATCTGAAGTGTTACTGATACAAAGCATGGCACAAGGGGATGCATGCTTATGCCATGCTTTGTATTAGTTGTGTGTTAGCAATATTTTTAGGAACATTGTACGTTCATCAGTTTTGCTTGACATACATGCAGGTTGCACAGAACCTGCAAAGAAAACTGCACCATTATACACATGCCATCAAACTCATTACAACACTGATCAAACCTACAAAGTAAATGTACTGTTGCAGTGAGTTATACACACCATTATATGCTTTTGCATCCAAACTCACTGCAAAAAACACAGCTATGGACGCTAATGGGTTAGATGCATTGTTATGTACATGTGCATCAAAACTAATTATAATAGTGGGCAGAATTTGAAAGTGGATGCACCATAACGGGTTAGACGCAACGGTATATACTTGAGCACCAAAACTCATTACAATAACACACCAATTATGAGAACCTAACACACAGCTCTAATAGCTTAGACGCATTGTTGTAATCAACAACTCATTTTAAACAAATCTCCTTTATTTACGAAAACAAGAACACGCCAAGTTACATTAGAAGAAAAAACTTCAAATCTAAGGGTGTCAAAAAAGTGAATTTTTTTTAAACGAACACAACAGTAAAACGTTTGTATGTATTTCCTCAGTTGTTATTTCAGTTACTCTTAATTGCAATCTAGCCACAATTTCAATTTTAACCAACAATTTTGATGCAACCAATAGTTAAGAGAGAGAGAAAAAAAACTTCCTATCATCGTGTAAATTTTTTATATATAGACTTTTTTTATTCAGTGATAAATACGTGAATAAGTTTTTAAAAATGCCTTAAAAACTAGTGTATATACAAGTGAACTTATAGTTCTTAATAACTCCACAAATAAGGTATTCTCTGTGTTTTGGGAAATAAAATAGTCTAATTATTAAAATTAACTATTTTAAATTCGCACCTATATGTATCATCATTCATCGTTAACATAAATAAAATTAAGGATGCAAGCAACCATACCCCGTAAAAATCCCACTTGAGTAGGGTCTGGGGGGAATGATAAAGACAAACCCTTACCCCTATCCCAGTTGGGATAGAGAGGCTGCTCCGAAGGAATCCCCGGCTCAAAGTCATCGTGTGAGGTTAATCATCCCAACGCTTTTAACGAGTATTTTCACAAAATAAGTAAACTAACGTTAAAATTAGTGCGATTTTACTTTTGCCCCTTAAGGGCCACACATATATACATTATATGCGTGCACCACAAATGGGACGTTAATCGTTAACATAAATATAAATTAAGGATGCAAGCAACCATACCCAGTAAAAATCCCACTTAGAATAGGGTCTGGAGGGAAGGATAGAAACAAACCTTAACCATATCCTAAGTTGGGATAGGAGAGGCTGCTCCGAAGGAGTCATAAATAAAATTAAGGATAAGTATGTTAAAAAAATGATAAATTAAAAAAAAACAACAAATTTAGTTGTGTTCATGAAGGTGGTTCTCGTAGTTTGCTTGATATTTGTGATTCCGTGTTAATCCTTACGTATATTGTGAAATTGAAACTAAACAATTAAATAGCGTCTTTTTTATTTTGTTTTCTTTTTAAAATCTTTTTCTTCTGGAAATATCCGAATATGTTTTTTTCTCTGATGAATGGAGTAACATTTTAGTTCTATAATAGAATGCAGCCGTATCTTCTTTAGACAAACTTAAGTTGTAAAAACAACCTTATTTATGTAGACAACCAGAGATGGGTTTGTAAGGACCATGAACTTGTGAGGTGTAAGTGTTATAACAGCAAAGAAAATGAACCCAGTAAGTTGGAGAATTTTAGAACTTCTGACAGCACCACCCATGCTGTGGGTGCCAACACACCAATACACCATACATCAGAAAGCCTGCTCGCTGCAGCTTTTCCTCCTCCACGGGTGGGGGTTCTGTCAGTCCGGCTAAAATCCAAATGTTATGGCCTACCCAAACCGTGTGCCGGACCCAATATGGGTTTCACGGGTACAACCGAACTGCCGGGGTCCTTTTCCAGTTTCCTCATGGGAGGCACTTGGGAGTGGTAAACGAGACTTTCGTTCAAGATCCATTTTTTAAGGGTATAAAAATATTAAAAATTCTTTTTACTATATATATTTATTCATATTTAAAACTATAAAACCAAAAAAGTAAAAATTTGTAATTCGTTATGAGAGTTTTTTTCCTCAGCTCTTCCAGTCCTTGAATACCTAGGATCACCGATGCTTTTCCTTGTGGTAAATATAACTCAATTGTAATATATGTACATGTGTGTGTAACTGGGACTGTCAATTTCTGACACGGACACGTTAACACAAAACGACTTTAACATGTTTAGTGTTTACCATTAACATATTTGTGTCTAAAACAAGTCGACACGTTAAAACCTGTTTACTTTCGTGTGTAAACAGCTAAAAACCTGTTATGATTTGTTTATAATTTAAAATTTAAAATTTGAAATAAATAATATAATAAAATAGGAATCTAGCCATTGCCTTCTAAAATTTCTAATTCTCTAACCATTGTGTCTTTACAGGCTTTTATAGTGTTGATTGTTAACATGCTTTTAACATGTTATTTCGTGTTTACGTGTTTTAAATGGGTCATGTTATGTCTACCCATTTAAAAGGTAGTGTCTGACCTGTTATGCCAGTCTTATGTGTAACTTTATTCTCTAATCAAAACACACCAATGAAGTAACAACACGTGTCTAATCTTAATGAAAATTTAACCTTACCAATCGAAACGTCACTATAGAATTCGTTTGTCTTACAATTGTGTTGGGTCGATTTTTTACTTATTCCAAACCCAAAACCAAAATTTCGGGTTTTTCGGTTTTTAAATACGTTTGGATTTGCTTTTTTCGGTTATATCTTTTAAAAACCCAATTGAGTTCGTTTTGGGTTTCGCTTTTTTACCTAAGCCTAAAATTATGCTTATAAAAAATAAACCAAAATATTGTATTGTACTAAAAATATTTGAAGTACTACATTACTTAACATTTAAATTATACATAAAAATCTTTAAATTTAGTAAAAAATTAAAAAATTATAAAAATTTACGATTTTTATATGACTTTTATATGACTTTTTGATATCAAGAAACAAGAAA